>VZRZ01003662.1:1152930-1182602 GCA_013398175.1 Climacteris rufus | reverse complement strand
CGGGGCGGTCCCCGCCCGGCCCCCGGCAACCCCGGCCTGAAGTGCGCTCTCTCGGCTCCTCCGTGCTGCCCTCGCTGTCACCCCCACAGTGGCGCAGGCTTCGCCCCAGCAGCAGCCGAGCCGGCAGTTGCGCAGCTGCCCGGCTGTCAGCACAACACCGGCTCCATCATCAGCCCCACGGCAGCCCAGGCAGCACCCACCGCCACCTCCACAGCATCCCTGACACCATCCCAAGGCAGCAGCCGTCAGCCCCACGACAGCCGAGGCAGCAACCCCACCACCACGCTCACGGCAGCGCTGGCAGTCCCACAACAGCTTAGCCATCACCCTCAAAGCTGCCTAGGATATCCCCCCACGCCAGCCTCACCATCACCCCCGCGGCAGCCTTGCCAACTGTTATGAGGGCAGCAGGCTCCTGCTTAGTTCTCTCCCTTTCTGGATGAACAGGGAGAGCTCCACGACAGATAAACGAGACCCAGCTTTCATGCTTAAATAAGGACAAGACTGCCCAAATCCAGAGGTTTTGGGTTGTCCCTGTTTCCTCACACCACTCGTGTGGAGACAGGTACCAGACAAGAAGGTCAGACTTCTAGCATTGCACCCACTTCTCTCCACACACCAACACATCCATCTCCTGGGGGAGAGGTGCCAAGCAGAGCTGTTGGAGATAGGCCATGTCCCTGCAAATAGCATCCACCTCTGGTGAAGATAACCCAGCTTCTCTCTCCCTTGTTGCACACAGGTATGCTGCCCCATACACGAGAAAAACGTGTGCCCTTTGGTACCACCGTTTGTCCTTTAAAAAAGTGATATCCTGGACATATGACTCACTGTTCTCCATCCCTCCGGTCCAAGAGAGCAGGAAAGGTACCCTTCAGGAACCTGTCCCTGGAGCCCAATCCCTTGGGTTGTTTTGGTGGGAATCATTCCAGCCACTGTCATTCCAGTCCAGGGCTTGCTCTGGGAAAAGGTATACCCAGCCCACTGAAAAGCCACAAGGGATTCACATCACCTCCAGTTCCTGCCAGACCCAGCCGGACTGCACCTGGCTGGCAGGCAAAGAACCCTGAAGAGGAACAAATGCATCCATTGCTGGTGAGGATACAGTGATGAAATAACAGTTTATCCGTTTAATTGGAGTTGAATCAGGAAAGATTGCTCTCGCTCTCCTGTGAAAGTCCTTAAAGAGCAACATCATCTGCTTCTGCAGGGTGGAGCATATGAGAAAAAAATTGTGGTTTTAAATGCATGATTTGAGAAGTTTTTAGTCTGGAGCCTTTGGCTTGCAACTCTTCATTAAAATAAGGCCCTTTCAAAATCAGACACTCAAAATTGAGCTTCAAAAACTGCTGTTTGCTTTTGGAAGTGTTGGAGTGTTGGCCTTAGTCTCAATTTAGCATAAATCCCACAGGGTTTGTTTAGGTTTTTTTGAATTGTGCATCACTTGCAAATTCCCTGCAAATTTAGCAGATTGCTTTAAATTACTCCTGACCTAAGAGGGTCTTGGAATCATTTAGTATTCCTGAACTGGCAGAGGCAACTGGTTCTCCATGGTGCCCAAGGAGGTCCTGCTATTGCTAACACACTGTCATGTCCCTATAACCACAATGCCATGGTGTCATACACATGCAATGTGGTATCATAGATGTATCATGACATCACGTGGTATGATGATATCAGGCACACTAATTTTCGTCATAAATAAGTATTCAAAGCTTGCAAAGCCCTATGTTTTTTGTTACAAAGTAATGGTATTTTGTGTTCTACCAATAACTACATCAGATGTTTCTTAATAAAACCCTGTAAATCCCAATTTAATTGGATACAATCCTGATATTTGTTATATTCACATTTGCCAGAGGTGATTTGGTCTTTTGAAAGTATAAAAATAAGTTACAGAAATGGAAATGTCAAGGAGAAATTGTTTAAAAATCCTCATCAAACATAGTGACAGATTTAGTAAAATTATTATTAAAAAGTGGGGAATCATATACAGAGGATTTCAGAAATAACTTCAGTGGCCAGGGTAGTATATAAAAACCCCCACCAATTTCTCCTCAGAGTCAACGATTGTAAGGAAATTTGGAGAGAAGCAATCCTAGGTAGTATAGGATAGGTGTTGCTAGGAATAACAACCTCCAGGAACTCAAGAAAAATACATGAGCAGCCCAGTTAAGGAGTTCTCTGAAGGAACAACTAATTTCCCTATAAGTGATCCTCTGTTCTCTTTGATCTCAATGTCACCATTGTCTTCTGTAATCTTCTCACCATTTTTGTGGATTTCTTGTTTTAGGCACGCAAATTGTATTGTCACTAATTTTACAAGACAGGGATAAAATCTTTATACACCAAGAAGATGTGATGATACTCGTTTTTCAAAACAAAATCATTATGACCAATAATGTCTTTGTAACTGCTTTTAATGAAAAAATCCAGTCATTTCAGTATACCCCAGGATGTGCATTAATTTTACATTTTCCCATTAAAGACAAATCCATAATATTATCCAACTCAATATATTCTGCTAGTAGGCATTATCTGATTATGTATGTCTTAATCACCAGGTGAATGTCCAGCAGCACAGAGTTAAGATGATTTTCAAAACTTTTAAATTCTCACTCTGTGAGTTCAGAAGGTGGTTATTATAGCCCCAGATTGCTTTATGAGAACAACAGAGGGGAAAGCACTCAGCAGTTACAGACATTTGACAAGATGCCTTCTCTGCAGCGGAGGTCAGTTGTACGTGGTCACACAGCCACCATGCTGTCATCTGAAGAGAAATCAAGATCAAGGGAAAGTTTGAGGCTCATCACAGCCCATGGATTGTGTGGAAAAAGGCTATTGATAAAACTACAAAAAATCATTTTTTGCCTTTCTCCCCTATCCTGTCTTACACACATGTAAAATGTAGAGGTTTCTGTGGACATGAGTAAGTCCAATGTCTGGTTAATTACTAGATTGGAAAAGTTTAAGGGAAAACAATTTGGCATATTTTCTTTTTGAAGTTACTTTATATAGAGTTGTTCATATTTAAGTTATTAATGAAGATGGGCATAAGTTGCTTTGGCAAACAAATAACTATTTATGATGCAACATAAGACAAGTAATTAGTAATAATTAGTAGTGCATTGCATTTCCCTGCCTCAGACACCAGCAATTCCTATTTCACAGAGGGCACTAATAAATGAGCAAACCCTCTAGGAAGTTTGTGCCACTGGAAGATTAAAAATTAATTTCAAAGTAGATATTTCTAAGGCTTAGTGGAAATGGCAGCACATTCTAGACACTTTGCATTGTAGGCATAACCTGGGCTTGGCAAATAACAGAGGCTGTTACAAAATGGCTTCCAGCTTTTCAAAAGCAATGATTTAAACAAAGGCAGAATGAAAGCAAGCTTTAGAAAAAGTGAGGACTATCACTTCTGAAGTCAGGTTTATTGTTATAGCAGCAAAGTCACTATAGGGCACTATTCCACCTGCCTTCAGAAATCTTTCCTTCCCGAGTGAACTAGTTAGTTACTCAAGTAAGAAATACACGGGTGGCTACTCAGTTATAAAAAAAAGTTAAACAGAAAGTATCAGAGAGCTTTTTTTTACTGCTTGCCGAAATCAGTTAGATCTCCAGGCAGATCACTGAGCTGAAATTTCTGCAAGTCTGAATACCCACGATATATGTGAGAACATAAATGAAGAATTTAAATGTTTCTGGTACACAGTCACTAACAATTCCTCTGACAATTGATTTCCTATTAATAGATTGCCTGTTCCAAGATCTTTGCACAAACACATGTACAAAGCTAAAAAACCTCACATATCTTAAAAAGGATAAAATCTTTCTCAGAAAAAAAAAATCAAAAATAATACATGATGTATACAAGTTGAAGGTAAAGGGAGGTCTGTGGTACATGGGTGAGTTCCATGTTCTTCTGGATTCGGGTTACTCTTCAAACATATTGCAACTGTGTGCTCTTAGAAACAATTATTTTAGTGACAGGCTCTTTTCTAAGCCTCTTTTCTTGCTTTGTGCCTTTTTTTCCCTACAACAGTGTCACCAAAGGGTTTCCCTAGGTCAGGAAACAATAGTTTCAACAAAGTTCTAAGGGTCCATGGGTAGGTAACCGAGGGACTCATAAGATACAAGGTACTGGTTTCAGGATTTGCAAATCATCACGGTTGCAGTGGCCAGCATAATGCCTGGAGTTTCCAGGAAAAAGTAGCAACAAGGTATTTTATCTTTGCAGGTATTGAGGCAACACAAAAGTAAATTAAGCTGGGCCAAAACCACACTGGCACTTTCAAGACAGGAAAACATGTCCACAGGCAAGCAGAACAGCTTTTGACACAACCATTTGGATCTAGTGCTTTTTTTTTTTTTTTCCCCAGAAAACCTCAGCTCCATCCCTGCTGTTCATACAACAAGTACTCTAGCTCTGACTTGTCTCCTGACAGGTTCACTTGACCTTGAAAACTCTCTCAGCTTTTTTGGCTGATGGAGATACAAAGTTGATGGGAGGATAATGTGTGGCCGGTTATCCTTAAGAGAAACTCTAGTACGGATCAAGAGAAAGACAAATAGCAGTGTACCCTTGTAGTTTTAAAAATTCATCCTGCTTTCAAAAGCTAAAAAAAAAAAAAAAAGCTAAGTCAACTATACATTGTGATGGATGTGCCCTCTGTATTTGCTATTTATATGAGATGATAAATTTTTCAGTCAATCTACCCATACAGAAGTTAGTAGTTTACTGTGCCAAGTGTGATTGAAAAAGCTTGGTGAACTGCAGTATAAATGTTTAGTGATAATAATAGGCACCAAGTAAAATAGCAATTAGCAATTAGCTGGAAGTTAGAGCTACATTTTTACAATATGATTGCACCTCAGCAAAGCAACATTAAGCAGAATGACTGTGGATTCAACGTGGTTTCTAAGGTAGAAATCATTTCATGGAATCCTAGTCTTTCCATAAAAGATAATCATTGTTCTTTAAAAAACTGTATTTTTGTGTTGTCCTAAAATTCAACAGTTCTGAACATCTGAAATAAGAATCATGAACTTAACTTCACATCTGAGACTGTTCCTGTTAAAACACATAATTGTCCAGGCTCCTGATTTTGCACTTGTAACCGAGGTACAGAAAGAGCCTGCAAGAAGGAAAGGCTCTAGAAATTTTGCTACTGCCGTTGTAAATAGCAGGTGCTTGCTATGTAGTGCAACTGATTTCTTTTACTTGAAAAAATTCAATGTACTGGGAAGGGCTTGGAAACACATCAGCAAAGCAGCTAACCTTGGATGGAAGTGGAATGTTCTGGGAGACACTTCTCCAAGTTCCTGGCAATGGTCATGCAGACTCAGTGGCTCGTAGAGGACTTCAAGCTTCAAGGGTTTTAGTGTGAGTTGCTACTGCACTCATGCTCCAAATTATTGAGGAGAACTGTAAACGGAGAACTCCACAGCTTGAGTGGCAGCACCTGGAAGAGAAATGGGCTGGGGTCTGGACTGGACAGTTCAGGGAACACAGAGTCTGAAATGCTCTCTTAAAAACCAAACTACACAGGTTACATTCACCTCTGTTTCGAGTTCCTGAGAACTCAATAGTTCTGTTGAAAGGAGCAACAGAAATGCCTGAGTTTACAGAATTACCAGCAACACTCAGCTATCTTTACAATTATTGGGCCCTTCTTACAAAAGGTTGTCTCATTTCCCCACATCACCTTTGGTTTGAAATCCATACTTTATGTATTATTTAAAACAACAACAATTTACATTTTTGCGAGCATCAAAGGATGCTACATTCCTTTATAGGATTCCTGAGACCTCCCGAATATCAACTCGAAGCTTAGTTTTATCAAAATTAAAATCACGAATACATACAAGGTGATCCATGAATTTAATACATCACAAAAATGTATTAAAATGTATGAAAGCAGATAAGTGCTATTTTTGTCAACAAATTGAACCTTATGGCAAATTATTCATACAATTGCAAGTAGAAATGCATTACATAGAGAAGATTGTAAAGGAAACTATTCATCTAAAATGTCTCCTTGAAACGTCCCTTATTTTTTATACTTTGTTTCATTCAAGACAGTCATCTTTGTGGCCTTTCCATTATGCCTTAACCATGAACTGGATGGAATAATTAGTGTAAATTAATGGGAAATTGTGGCCTTAATGTCCCATCTATAGACATAACAACAGTAGGTGCTAATTACAGTATTGATCTGGATCTTTGTAGAAGTAGGTATCAACACGCCAATGCACAACAAAAGTATTCCAGCAGTGTCCTAGCCCTGAGTTTATGCTGCAGTGTTAGAAAACTACTTATCTGGGGCTGAGACATCCAGTCCTGGTCATGGCTTCCACTTTTTAGCCATGCTCCTCTCATACATACCCTCTGCTAATTGACAAATATGTCTGTGATTTTTTTCCTCTCTCACCCTCATTTTTCCTGACTTAAAGTCTCCAGATGAGGATAAGCAGCTATGCTTGCCTGCAGGCCTGGATGACACTCACAGAGGGAAGATGAAAGCAGCAGCAGAGAAATAGAACAGTTTAATCTTCTTAAAAGGGGATAGCTGATAAAGCAGTTTTGGGGTGGGCTTGTTCCACTGCTTCAAAGTGCTGTTTGGTAAAGGGAATTTATTGTTGCAGTGTGTAAGCATGATTATTTCAGCATAGCTTCTGATCCCATATAGCTGTCATTGCCTAGAGTCGTAGATGGGTATGGCTTTTTTCTCATTGAAATCTAAAAATAAATAGTGGAGGAGGTGGGGAAAATTTCTAGTGAAGCTATGAGCTTTCAGACACAGCAACCATCTTAGCAAGGAAGCCTAAGGGAAAAGATATGGCAGTACAGACTGTTCCACCAAGACAAGGCAAATTAAAATTCAGTAGACAACTGGCCTTCATACCCAGGCTTTTGGAAAATCAAATCAATTATGCATTTCAGTCCAGAGGTAGGAGGCTTCTTCCATGCAGCCAAAATGAATAGGACTGCTTAGCATGACATGAACAGGGCTATCTGTCCTCACTTTGTGGCAGAACAGAGTGCTGCATGTCTGGCATATAGCAGGTAAGGTGATCAGGAATCCCTCAACTCACAGGACACTGACATTATGATTTGGAATTGAAAGTACATGGGCATTCAATGTCATTTTAGACATTGTGGTGCATGACAGTGATTCACCTTGACTACTTCCCCACAGTTTTTAGCACACCCATATCCTGCATTGGGACGTCTGTGCTTGGTAGGCAGCACAATTCCGACATTTTTGCTTTTAGGGATGCCCGTGTCACTCTCATGTACGTACAACTGACACATCTCCACTAAACCATTCCTTGTTATGTAGGCATTCATGCCCTCTGCCATCCTCAAGGACTGCCTGCCTGCTTGCTTTCTCCTGGCATGACAGAATTATGTCTGCACCAAAAAGGCATTTCTAGAATGGGATGCCAGGGACAAGAATGAATCTTATCCACTGGCAATCTCCTGCCCCACTCTTCTTAACCTAGAGGTTAGTGAAGACTGCAGAGGAGATGGAGGCAGTAGGCTACTTAGGAAATTGTATACTAGATGGCTCTAAAGCCAGTGACAACTAGAGTAAATAGAGATTAGGGAGAGTTAGGGCCTGAGATGAACTATAGGTCTGGACAGGGTCAGAAAAAGCAGCTCTGCAAAATATAGGCAAGGGTCCAACAGCTATAGCCCTAAAGAATTGGGATCATTGCACTTGCATTGCCTACTTGGATTGTGGTGGAGGAACTCACCCACCCCTAAGCCTTTTGAGGAGGAAAGCCTGGCAGGAGCTGGAGGCTGAGGTGACAGCATCTCCAGGGGTGGTTCTCTGTGGATAAATAACAGCAGTCACAGCACAATCACTCCCTCAGTGGTGAAGGGAGAGGTGATGAATGTGAAAGATGTTGCTTCTGTGATGTCAGGTTTAGATGTCACTCTAGCGCAGCCCAGATGATGCTAAGACATCGTTGGAAGGAGGAAAAATGCTATGTCTGTGCCTACATCCAAAAAAAGGAGGTAAGTACCAGAAATTCATGGCCCCAAGCAGTGGCAACCTGTCTTACCCGTGAGGCTGTGATCATCAATTATAGCAGGAGCTCACCTGAGTGCTGGCTTTCTTCTGCACACCAGCTTGACAGGGTTCATTATTTGGAGGGCTGGGATAGTAACTGACAGTGGGAAGTATATCTATGACACATTATACAGTTGCAACAATACTCTGCAGAGCCAAAGTGCCTCAGCACTTTGTTGTGGAATCGTTCTAGACTCCGTTTTCTGAAGGACATCGGAAATCTTTAGAAAACAACCCAAAATCTGAAACACTGATTGAGAAGATAAGACCAAGGTCACATTAGAAGAACAGTTCTTTTGCTGGAAAGCTGTACACTGGAAGTGATGAGCTACAGTAGAGACTAGGGAGAAAAGGGGAGCATTAGGGAGGCCAGGCTTGGTGTTCCTAAGTCTCTCTTACCTCTTGGACTGTTAAAAACGGTCAGACTCTTTGGTAGCCAAATCATATTGTGTCCATACACGGACCATACTTCCGTGAAGCTTGTGAGACACCTGGTAATGGTCTGCAGAAAGAAAGGAAAAATGTATAGTCTGGCCAGAAGTACTGTGCATTGGCCTGGTGGTGTCTCAGCAGTGAGAGATCAGTAGTAAGGTGTCATTAGTAGACACCTTGTGTCTGCATTGATTTCTTACTGCCAGTCATGCTGGAAGCAAACAGTATTAAATGACCTGTTTCTTGCCCTGTGAATCTGCTCTGTCACTGCAGCAATGCCATCATATCACAGACCCATCTGCATGCAGGCAGCTGCAGAGCGGAGCACCAGTCAGGTGCCACAGCAGGAAACCTGTGGATCCACGTTCCTTGTGGAACCATGTGAGCACAGTTCAGGGCATGTAACAATCCCCAAGCTGTCTGTCTGTTCATGATGCCTAATGTGAAAGAGGAAAAGGAGTTCTTGCCAGAGTTATGTCATCTCAAAGGCTCCATACCACACTGTTGACCTGGAAAGGCTTGTTTCCTTGGGGATGAGGGAGAAGCTATGCTTTGGAGTAGCTAAGACAAGCACTGCTTTTATATGTGCACACTATTTGACCTGCTTACAGCAGAGCTATTGGGCATCATCCACCAGGGCTGATGCAGAGTTGCCGTGGTTCTAATTGGCTGTATGGTGCCAAGAGTCTGGAGAAAGCATGAAAGAAGGACCTCTTCACACAAACTGAGGTTCATATTTTTTCCCACTAAATTTTGTCTATCAGCAGACAAGTCTGTCAGTGTTGCCTTGACTCTGCTGCAGTATTTGCCCAAGGCACTGCTGTGTCTTGTTGTGAGTCTGTCCAACTCCAGCTATACCTGAGATTTCTTCTTGACATGTGTATTATCAGCAGAAGGCAGTGATTGGCTGAGGTGTGGGAATACACTTGAGGCTGGAGATCTGCTGTCCCTAGCAGTGCTGCTGCCCTTCAGCCCTGCAGTGGTGCTGGCATTTCTGGGACCTTGTGTTGGAAGGGGAGGGTCACTATTGGGGAAGAACATGGGCTTCCAAGGCCTTTTTGCTGCAGAAGAGCTGCATACAGTACATGGGAGAGGGGTCTCTCAGCAGCTGCCCTGCAGCCTTGGCAAGCAACTCAGGGATGCTGTAGCACTGAACAGCTCCACCTGCAGCCTCCAATGCCCCCAGGCTTCCCTCTGGATACACAGGGGAGTGAAGTATCTGCTGCATGACTGAATGCAGACCTCAGCTTTGGGAGATGCCTGTAACCTAAATGAGGATCACACTTTTTAGTCAGATGAACTACACATCAACTATACCCACTCATTGTAAAATATCATGTAAATGCACATAGAGAGAGGTTCACTTTTAGCCACTTCAGTTCTCACAGTCTGCTCCTGCACAGTCATAGCTAATGGCAAGGCAGAGGCTTTGCTGCAGCCTTGGGCCTGTGTATTTCACATGGTGTGCCCCCAGCTCACATCTCAGCAACCCTTCCTATTTCTGTGTCAGTGGCTAGTACTGCCCCTTCTTCCCTGGGCTGCACCTGCTGTGCAGTGTTTTCCTTGATACCTTCCTTTACCTATTGCCTGAGAGCTGCCTACAGTCCATATCTGCTTCCTGCATCTCGCCCTTTCCCAGCACCACAACTGCCAGGTCTGGCACATATCACTAATGCCTCTCCAAAAGCATCCAGGAGCAGTAACTCATCAGCAGAAATTAGTTTTTGAAAATTAACTGTCCGGCTTTGCAGTACAGTACAGATATAAAGCCCTCCTCACCACCAGCAGCTTTTATTAATGTGCTATAAATACAACTACAGCAAAGCCAAATTATGATTACGTAGAATTAAGTTGAAAGCATTGTAAGCAGCTTAGGAGTAAAAAGTTTACAGAGGTGCTGCAATTGTCCCTCCATTGCATTACACGTCAAAAAAATCCTGTTCCAGGGTTACACAGGAAAAAAAACCCAACAGATCATATAAAGATCCAGAAGGGCACTGCTGACTTTACATTACATTAGTATGATGATGGAGTTTTGTGTTTGTAACCACTAATTAGAGTAGATGGATATATAAAGGTATACTGCTTTTCAACACATTCCCTAAAAATAACAACCCTTGTGGTATTGCTATAAAGGAGACACACAGTTAATAGAACAGTAAGCATCTGTGAAAAATGTCAAACTGAGCCAGAGGAACCATTACCTATGACATACTCCACACTAGGACGATGAATGCATCCTCACCTCAGCATGGTTTTCTCACCTTGACTATGATGCAAATAAAGATAGTTCTGTGTATGTGTCTAGACAATATAGATACAACTATCCCCAGTAAATACATTTTCTTGGAGCATGACCAGATACTCTGTTTTCCACTGGCTTATCCTATACAAGTAATTTTTTTAATTACTATCATAAAGAAACACATCTAATGTTCTACTTTTTAGTAAAGGTTTTATTACAGTATCTTCTCTATTTACCTGAAAAATGCTTCTCTATGTATAACAGGAAACTTAATTTCAATGAATTTCAATGCATGCTGAGATAGTTCTATTATTTAATTGCATGTTCCTTGATTTTTATGGGTTTTCCTATTATTTGGGAGTATTCTATCCCTGTCCCAAAACCTCTGACATGCACATAAGCTGTGAAACACATAATGCAAAAAGTTTCAGTGGGACATCTAAGTATGCAACAATCCAGTGACAAGCTCCAGGCTCATGTCTTTGTATAGAAGACAATGATGACTACATGGAAGTCAGTGCCAAAATCCCCCTTGCTCAGAGTGCATGTAATGTGCATTGTGAAAAACTTAACACTGAATGGATATGTAGCATCACCATCTGGTGTCACATTGAAAAAGGTTTTGCATTACATACCACTGCTATGCTTCTGCAGTAATTTCAGACCACCACCCTCCTTCAAGATAAGCTGAATTCTGTACGAAGTGACTCTTGAGATAAGAGATCACTCTGACATGGCCATTCACAGAGAGAGGCCTGCATTTGGGAAGCCCATAAATGAATCCTTAGTCTTGTGCCATTGATATCAGTCCCATGTGCTGCTACCCAAAACTGCAGCCTGTTTCATGTTTTGTGATCTCCTCCCATAGAGATGATCACTGTAAATCTTCCACTGTAAGTGCTTTTCCTACCTCTGTCTAAATAGTGTATTTTCATAATCATCTTCAGATAAGTCAGCATCAATCAAGTCAGTGAATGGGAAGCGCTTGGATGTTTAGTCTCCAGATGAAGTGGCTGGGATCTTTCAGAAGGGTGAGCTGCTCCACAACATTAGTCCCTGAACAGTCAGCATCTCATCCACTTCATGATCCTGCTCTCCATCATACAAACAATATATTCTGTCACTCTATGCCTAGATTATTAATACTTCCTTAGTTCATGAACCCATCCCTTTAATTCTTATTGTGAAAATTGTTTCCCTACACATTGCTTTATTAATCGTCACACTTTTCAGGAAGATATGATGGGTGAATGAGAGGGTATGGGTATATTCCATGGCAGAAAATGACATAACAGAATGATTGGGACAGCCACTATTAATTTTTAACTTTTTCCCATTTAAATTCTTATTTAATCACTAAGTTCTATGTCTAATTTACAGGAGATGAGAAAATCAGCCGTAATAATTCATTACTTATTACAAGAACACTGCATTTGTTTCCTTACTTACCTCTATATTTTGAATTTGTTCAAGTACTTGTGTTTGATTCACTGCTAGTAAAATACAGTTATTAGAGTATTCCTGCTCCTCCTATTTATTCAGGCTTCTCAATATATATCAGAACTTCCATTAAGACTTTAGACACTGATTGATCTTCCAGTAGTACAAAGGGGGTCAATACATAGAAAAGAAAAATAAAATACCTCAATAAAGTGTATCACAATAAAAGAAATATCACAGACTCGATTACTGCCACATAGTGCAATGTTGCCACTAGGTGTCAGGGACACAATTCACTCCATCAGGGCAGCAGGGCCGCAGGGTTAGCTGTGGCTCACGTCCCCAAGGATTGAGGCATAATTTTGTCTACTCGCTTACACTTCTCAGTTAAAGGCTGTAAAACTCTAGTGGAACAGGTTGTCTTTGAGAAGATCACTGTTTTGAAAACTCTGTGTAATGGTGCACTTCGCTCTGCCACCCTGGTAGCCATGGTGTGGGAGTTACAAATAGAAATTAGAGGCAAAGTATAAAGAGAGTACAAAGACAAGGGCGGAGTGGCAGATATTGTCTACCTGGACTGCTGTGAGGCCTTTGATACTGTCTCTCATAAGAACCTCAAGAGAACCTCACACAGTGAAGCACGGCCTGGTTACACAGACAGTGAGGTACACTGAAAACTGTCTGAACATCTGTAGCACAGAGTTTAGTTGGAGGCCAAGAACTAGCACTGTACCTCAGGGGTCAGTTCTGGATCTAAGACTGTTCAACATCTTCATCAATGGTGTGGATGATGGCGCAGAGTGTACCCTCTGCAAGTCTGCAGATGACACAAATCTGGGAGTTGAGCAGAGTGGCTGATATACCAGAGGGACCATGACAGAAATGGGTGAACAGGAACCTTATGAAGTTCAGTAAGGAAAAGTGCAAGACCTGAGTCTGGGGAGCAACAGCTCCATTCACCAGTATATGCTGGGGGTCATCCAGCTGGAAAGCATCTTTGCAGGAGATTTAGGGTCCTGGTAGATGCAAAATTGAACACAAGCCAGCAATGTGCCCATGTAGCAAGGAAGGCTAAAGGGATCCTGGGCTGGATTAGGAGTGTTGCCATCAGGCCAAGGGAAGTGATCCTTCTGCTCTACTCAGCACTGCTGAGGCCACACCTGGAGTACTATGTCCAATTCTGAGGTCCCAGTAGAAGAGAGACACGGGCATACTGAAGAAAGTCCAGCAAAGACTTCATGGCAGTGATCACCACCCTTCGGGCCTGGCCATTTAGCTGGTTTTCAACCCACCTCACTGCTTATCCAGCTCCTGCATCAACAGCTTGTTTATAAGAATCTTATGGGAGACAGCACCAAAGGCCTTACAGAAGTCCAGGTAAACAATATTCATTGCTCTCCCCTCATCTACCATGCCAGTCACTTAATCATAGAAGTTTCTCAAGTTGGTCAAGCTCTTCCCCTTGGTCAAGCTCTTCCCCTTATTCAAGCCATGATGCCAGTTCCTGGTGATTTGTTTTTATTGTTCATGATCCTGGGATTGGTTTTCAGGATTAGCTGTTCCATCACCCTCCCAGGGGTCAGGGTGAGGCTGACCAGCCTATAGCTCCCTGGGTCCTCCTTCTTGTCCTTCTGAATGATAGAAGTGACACCTTCCTCCAGTCTTCAGGCACTTCTCACAGTCGTCAGGAATAATCAAAGATTATTTAAAGTGGCCTCACAATGACATCTGCCAGCTCCCTCAGTGTTGCCCTGAGTTTTGCAGTTCTGGATGTTTTCATTCTTTTGTAACTGGCTCTCACACATTCTCTGTAAACATAGCCATGTTATTATAACACTAGCTTATTATTTACATTCCTTTCTCCTGGGCACAGAAATTTGATGGACATTTCCTTTGACCAGTGTGATTGAGGGGCGGTGAAGCTGCTCCTCCAATCCACTATGATTTCTGAGACACAGATATAATAAAGTTGGGCGGGGTCCGCCCAGCAGTTTGTTCCTTGCTCTCAGCAGGTGTCCGTCTCCTTCTTTCGTGTCGTTATTGTGACACCTCAGCAGTTGTAGATGCAATCCATCAGGGCCCATGGACTCATGTATGTCCACTTTGCTTAAGTATTCCCTAATCTGATCCTCTTTCACCAGGGGTGCATGTTCCTTCACCCAGTCTTTCCTCCTAGTCTTGGAGACCTGGCATTCCTGAAGGCTGGTGTTGCTAGTAAAGATGGAAGCAAAGAAGGCATTCAGTACCTCAACCTTTTCCATGCACTGTGTGGCCAGATGTCCCATCTCACTGAGCAAGGTGCCCACATTTTCCCTACTCTTCCTTTTGTCACCTATGTAGTTATAGAAGCCCTTCTTGTTGTCTCCATCTCCCTGGCCAGATTCAAATCCATCTGGGTTTTAGCTTTCCAAACTTCATCTCTAAATGTTCAGACAATCATTCTGCATTCCTCACAAGTTACCCATCCTTGCATCCTTTTTGTGTTTGCATTTAGCCAGGAGCAACTTGTTTATCCACATGGCCCTCCTGGAATTTTTGTCTGAGTTCTTATTCATTGGAATGGACCACTCTCGAGTTTGTAGGAGGTAATATTTTAATATTAATAATCTATCTTAGCCCCACCTTTCCTCCAGGGCCTTATCCCACAGCACTTTTCCAAGATCTTTGAAGAGGCCAAAGTCTGCTTTCCTGATGTCCAGGGTTCTGACCTCGTTTTTCCAACCTCCCTGCCCTCGGCATCCTGAATTCCACCATCTCATGGTCACTGCAGACTGACCTGCACACAAGGCTGTCTTTGATCTTCACATCCACAACAACCCCGTCCTTATTGCTGAGGATGTGGTCCAGCTGTGCACTTCTCCTAATAGGATTCTGTATCACTTGGAGCTTGGAGGTAGGAGATATCATAAATGCTGTCCAGGAACCTCCTGGCTTGTTTATGTCCTACAGTGTTGTTATCATTGCTATTGTGCAAGTAACACTATCTAAACCTGTGCTGTATGCTGAATTTGTTATGTAATAGGTTTCACTCTGGTGATGTGAACTGGCTTCAATGGCTTTCACAGTTCTTTGTGCAGGATCCGCAGAACTACCCAAGATTCCTTTTGCTATGTCAGGAGGATCTCTTTGTGCATAGGGACTGGACTTGGGACTGGACCCTTCCTACCAAGTTTTTAATATTATGTGTGCTGTAGATAAGGTTCCTGTTTCATTTTTAGCCATCACTGCTGCTACCATCAGAAACATGAGATGGCCTGCAAATAATAAAGAAAACAGTGGAAAAATATTCAGGAAAAAGAAAGATTATTTTTCTAGAATTTTCAATAAAGTAACCTGCTAAGTAATTTCAGATTCACCATCCCCTGTAGAGCTGTCTGTTGGTAATATATAATAATACTGTGACAGGCTGTTTTTTGTGTATTTGGTGACAAATATGCACCTCAGGAGTGGAAAAGGCAAAGTACAGTGCTATTAAAATAGCCTAGAGACTTTTCTTTAAAAATTGTTATTTTTGCTCAGAAATCTTCTATTATGACTCAAATTAACATAACTAAATAATTCTTTAGCTAACACCAAATACATTCAAATGACCAGCTATTAACACTGAAAAAACCCAATAAAAATAAAAATAAAAAAAATAAAAATAAAAATAAAAAATGAGACTTAAGTATGACTGAAAGCAATCAGGCAAAAGATAGGATTTGAATTATAAGAAGAAAATATTTCAGGATATCAGCAGGCACCATCCTTGAGCTCAGACTATGCCACCCAGGCAAATCTAACCTAGGCTGACTTAGCTGTCATGACACCCTGCATTGCCACAAAAATCTGCTGGAGTGGAATGTCTCAAAGAACATAGGCAGAATTCATCCAATTCAATAATGTCTGCCGTCCATTTGAAAACCTTTTGCTTTCTAGACAAAACAACTCTGCTTTTACAAAATTTTCTTTCTTTTTTTTGGTCATTTATTAGAATACAATTAACTTAGAGTTTACTCACCGATTACTTACCAAGAATAGCTGCAATGTACATTTCTTCTAACAGCTACATAAATCATGTTAGCACACTACAGCCCAAGATTTTCCCCATTTCAGGAGCAAATTCTAGTTTAAAGCACTTAGCAGGAACCTACTTTTCTGGGCCAGGAAGAACAACCCCTTCTGTTTTGCAGCAGCTTCCCTAGCAGACACTTTCACTCTGCCAAGGACTGGGGGTACAGTAGTATCTGTCTGCTCAGTATCAGTCTGGAAGTCAACTTTCTGAAAGAAGGATTGGTTGTCCATTTAAGATGTTTTGAGCTGCACTCCCAGAAACTTGGGCACACAAAAGGCATATTGCAGTCCAAAAATAATTTCCCTTTATTTTATTTTAGATAAAAAACTTGAATGCATCGAATAACTTCAGAAGAATTATCTTCAGTTCCTACGAGAATGTTAATTTTCACCTCTATAGCATTTTCCCCAAGAATACTATAGAATTTGTCTGTGTTAAATGCAAAAATAGGTTTAGTTCTACCAGAGGCCTAGATTAGATCAGACAACTTGTTTAGAATCCTAAATACCCGGTCTATTTCTGTACACCTATATCATGTTTTCCCTTACCACCTCTGCCCAGAGCCAAAACACAAATCCTGCTGCATGTGGATACTTGGTCACATGTAAGCATGCTGAGCTCTCAGACAAATGCCAATGAATGAGGAATTGCTTCTTTCCACAGTGGGGAAAAAAATTATGTGTTATGGAAACACTGACACCTCCCAAATGAGAAAAACAATGTGTCTTCAATGAATTCAGCCATAAGGAGGGGAAGAATTCCATGGAATAGTAAATATTCCTCATTTTGTTGTGTTCAGTTGCAAGATGATATTTAAGTACGGTCTCCGAGAGTAAAAGAGGAATGGCATACTGTTGCACTGCTGCCTGGTTTTCAAAAACAGGCTGTTTCTAATGTACCATAACTACAACTGCCATGGTTCTGACAGAAATTAAATTGTCTAAGCTATGTTTATATCTCTTTTCTATCTTTCTTAAACTAACAAATTTCTATTTCTGTGAGCTAGTAGCTTTGGGTTTATGTCATGCAGCAGGCTCTAATTATGTCTAGATCAAATGCTCACAACCTGTTTGCTTGGAAAGTAAATGACAATAATATACTAATATACTACCTTATTCATTGTCCTACACACTTTGTATCTTCAGTGCAGAACTGCACTGAAGTTTCTTGCAGAACCAGGGTCAGTTCTTACCAATATTTTGCCAAGGAAAAAAAGTCATGTGGGTTTATACTTATGGAAAATTGATATCCTCAAAAATCTTACTGTTCACTTTGGGACTAAAGTTTTCACAGAAATCAGTAAGAAACCATTACCCTGTATGGATATAAAATCTAATTTAAACTCTAAATTATATAGGCAGTACAAACCCACTCTGTTCCTTTCTGTCTCTGAACATAAATCTGAAATAATCCTTAAAGTAAAAATAACAAAGTGACTAGTGCCCACAAGAAAATACATGACTTGAGTACATTGATAAAAATATTGTCTGTAAGTGCACTTACAAATTTGTTTTCCTTTTTTTGGTCATTTATTAGAATACAATTAACTTACAGAGTTTTCTGTCTAATTATTTACCAAGAATAGCTACAATGTATATTGTAGTGTACTGTCAACACCAGACCTGTCCATGTTCAAGCAGATCACACAGGACATGATGGTATCCAGGTTCTTTCCATTTTCTTTTTTACATTCCCTTACAACTGTAACTCTTATGCTCATTATACCACCACTATCCACCCTAATATAAAGCCTAGGATATTGGCTCTGAATACAGTGCTGAACACTGCCTAAGGGCAGTGAGAACTGGAACTGAGGATTTGGTGCCCACCTGAGACGCATCAGCCTTTCACACTCAGTCCAACCCCGTGTCAATATAAAGCCCTTGACACAGGATTCACACAGAAACATGCCTCCAGTGCCTTACAAGGCCAGCCCTTACTCCAGCCATGCCTACTGTTCTCTCTTCACAGCCAAGCAGAGCTTCTCCATCTCTCAATATCCCCTGTGCCAATGGTAAGCAGCTGACTGAAAAATGACTTTCCTAAAGGATAAGGCACAAAGTCTTCCATTCAGACACCCTTGTTCTCTTCTCCAAATCAACCTTATTCCCTACCCTACTCAGAAATTCATAGAGGTGCCAAAACTCAAGCAAAACTCAAAGTGTGAGCATTGGCCTCTATGGATACCAACCCTCGTAATATCTCAGAGACCATTTCTAAGTCAGCACAGAGAGGGAGGTCAGCTATGCCTGTGTCCTCTCCTCTAATAATTTTAAAGAGGTACTCAATCCATCTTTGATTCATTTTTTTCTGATTATCTGCTTATCTGATTATCTGATTATACTTTTTGTTCTAAAAAATATTCAGCTTCTGATCATTTTGGATACAACTTCACAGTGAGAGATGCCTTCACTGACTTGGATCTTCAGACTGGATGTCTTCAGGCAGCAGCAAATGGTATCTATGGGTTGTTCCCTCCAGATGTTGACTAGCTGGGCAGAAAGCTGATAGACTTGATCTGGGAGCTAGCACAAAAGGCCAGGGTGGAGTGTGAAAACCTTTCAAAGTACTTTGTTTAGCTTAGAGCTAGAGACTTGCTATAGAACACATAATTTATGCAATTCTTTGAAGGGCCTTAAGGATTTTTCCCATGTTTCATGAGGCCTTACTGTCTGGATTGAACTAGTGGCCCATATCTGACTCCCTGCTGAGTACACAGTTTCAGAACATAAGGTAATGTAGACAACAGACAACTTATACACCTGTAAAGGTCTAGGGAGTTTCTAAACATTTATGCATCACTGAATCATGGAAAAAAAAGACTGTTCATGCTGATAGTGAGAGCATCTATCCAAAGTCTAAAGGAGTAAGGAAAATAAAGTTGTTTTGACAAGAACAAAGCAGAAGGCTTGCATGCCTTTCTAGGAATAAAGGGTGCAGCACTTACAATCCATGTCTCATCTTTTGACTAGTCTTGTCCTGAGTATGGATATTAAGTCCACTTTCACTTTCCTTCCCCTCCCCAATACCAAAAGACCCAGCAAGACCATTTCTTCTCAGTCATCAGCTATGAGGTGCTTTAGCGTAACAGTAACAGCTAATCAGAGTCCTATATATGGTGGTATGGATGCTAAAAAAGCTTTCATAGGACCTCTCTATGGGATATCCATCCTAGGAGTTTACACTGTATGGACACGGATGGGATGGCTCAGTGAAGCTACCAACACGTCACGCATGTCTAGTCTGAAAGAGCTGTCTGAAAGAATGTAGTGGCCCCAACAACTAAAATAGCAGGAGGCCCTTTTCACTGAGATCCTGCATAAAGTAACATTCAATCAGTTAAAAATTTCCATGCAGAGCTCCATGTTACCTTTCTAATATTTTCTAACTACGTCTGCAGAAGAGACAGGCAGCTCCAGGGTTAGGTGTCTCTCGCTTCCCTCCCGATCACAGAGTGCACTCAGATGTTGGTCCTACATGGGGGAATCATCAGTTCCTCCTCCTTTCCTGCCCCGTGGTTCCTGGCACCAGACCTCCCTGCTGGTCTCTCTCAATTCAGACATTCTCTGTTTCCTCTGACAGTCTATGAGCAATGATGGATATGACACTGGCACAGCAATTTTAAAACTTATTTTAGAAAATTTTAACTTATTTTAGCCAGAAAGAACAAAGCACACAGAGAATAGGATTTCAAAGCAAGAATATAAATGTCTGTTTTATTTTTCCTTGCTACAAAGGTGGCCTAGGTCACAGACATCCTCAAGTTAGACAACCATAAGAAAACAAATGTCAACTCATAAAATTAGTCTATGCATAATGTAGGAAACGGAACAAGGGGCAAACCAGACTTAAAAAGTACTTTTCTAAATCATTGAAAAATTTAAAATATGAACCCTAAAACTGACTTATTCCTTTCAGTGTGCATTTTGCCATCTCCTGTCTTACAGACAGAGGTTTGATCCAGTTCCCACTTAAGACTACTGCTGAAATGAATGGAAACATTTAACTGAATGCAGTGGACACTGGATTAGGATTCATTCACAGTCATTCACACACTATCCAGTAACTGGAAACAAACATGTACCATTTGCCTCTTGCTGAGAAGTTAACCCATCACTTCAAGGATCCCAATGATCCCCTCTAATATCTCACATTGCAGTAGCTTTTTTGGTCACTTAATACTATTTTGCAGCTTGATTCTTCTTGCAAGAAGATTTCCCACCATCCTGCTTAAAATTGTCCACTTAACTCATATGACAACTCATGAGTTATTATTTGAACTCTGAGAACAGCACATTACAGCCAGCTCTTCAGCAATGCAGTAGTCAGTGAGCGTACCAGGCCTGTCCTTTCCTGTAAACAACCTCTCCCTAATGTATTGTCAGACACACAGCTGTTGGATCCCCAAATACTTCAAAGAGCACTTGAAAATCTGGGTTGCACCCTACTGATGACAGCCCAGTTTCCCAGTCATGACACAGAATAAATCTGTTCTGCAAGCATTAAAGCTTTCTCTTAGGCAAACCAAGGCTGTGCACAAATACACACATCAGACATTTCTACTAGAACTGGGAAACACAGTTTTTTGACCATGCTGCAAACAGGGTATCAAACATAAAATTAAATTTTTAAAAATGCAAATGTTAATAACTTCCCTAATGGAAAAAATAAAAGGAAGAATAAGGCAATTGCATATCTCTATGCTAGTCATGTTGCTCAATATACTTCTGGAAATCCTGGTTACTAAAATGAAAAGAGTGAGATAGGACAGGACCAGACAGGGTCCCTTTCCAAAGGCAGCCGTGGAAAAAATAACTCAACTGATGTGATTACGGGGGAATTGTTAGAGGATATTTACATCAAGGAAAGCAATGCTATTCTGGGTCTGGTGTGGGCCCCCTTCAGCATTTCCCAGCATCCAGCAGACTCAGGCAATATCTATGTCATAGGGCATACCCAGTGGCATGCTACTGCATTTGTAGTCCCTTATCAAGATGATGAGCGACACTTAAAATGCCACCCTCAGACTTCTGTGGTAACTGGCATGCTGACTCAGGACAACTGTGAGACACTCTCAAGGAGAGTTAAAAGGTCACTTGCATAGCTAATGCACTTGAAATGCTAGCTGCTACATATTGCTGTAATGCCAGCAACTATGACGTTAAGGCATTAACCGTATCCTGCCAGCTGATCACTACCAGTACAAATTTAATAAAGCTGCCAGGACTTTAGATTAACACAAACAGCAAACAAAGAACAGCCAGAAAGATACTGAGAAGTAGGAAAGATAGTGAGGCACACGGCCCTTATCAGAGCACTGAGAAAAGAATCAGGACAAACAGCTTTGGATGATTTTTACATGTGCCTGTATCTATCCCTCTGATATGTTGCAATGTGTTTCTTTACCATAGAGGGGAAAGTTAATGGAAGAGGTAGTGAATGGATGGAAATAAAATGAAGTGATTTATGTTCAGGTGAGAGTGGCAAGTCACAGCTCCCTTGAGCAGCAGCATTTAGTCTCTAAAGTATATAAATTACATACTTGGAAAACCACAAGTTGCAGGTTGCAGCCTTGTTTTATTTGGCTGTCCTAAGTTTAACTGGGGTTCAATAGATCCAATTTTTCAATTTCAGACCATTAGAGAGAAGAAGGAAAGGAGGTTGTAATTTTTTTGTCTTTACTACCTCATGATCTTTTCAGCACATAAAGGTCACCTACAGCAGATATCAATAATCACACTCTTTACAGTTTCCTTAAAGTTCATAATTTTACAGTACTACTTCACAGGTTACTAAACCAAACCAAATTACTTCTCAGCAAGAGTGAATTGGTGCCTTTCCTATATAATTTTATGTGTTCCCTCTGGGTCTTCTCTACTCCAAGGCATTTGAGCATTTGGCACAGGATTTGAAACATGAACTGACTGAAAAGGACTAGAATTATGTGGATGTTTCAAAAGTACAGTATTAGATACATTTCTCCAGGAATGGTTAAATAGAGCACACACACCCTTTTTATTTGAAAGAGAAAATTCTTGAAGTCAAAACGCTCTGGTCTCTTTGAGTGACTTGGGGTGGAAATTTATCCCACATTTTCAACAGTAGAGTTAAATTCAGGATGTTGGTCAGACCTAGCACCTAATTTCTCAAGGTGCTATGGGTTCATAACTCTGACTGAAATCCCTCAGAGCTGCAATGCCTTGCAGCTTTTATTAAGCAGCCAGAAATTCTTACACAAAATTACAGACTGCTTTTCAAAATGCAGTCCAAGACTTTTTGAATCTTTCTCATTGAAAGGGAAAATACCATATCCATTTACTGTATTTCACAAAAAGAGAAAAAATGTAATGAAGATTTGACTAAGATTTTTTAACAGGAAATGTGATAGAGATGTCTTTATTTGTTCAATTTTACTAAATCTGTGGTTTTTTTCCCCAAAATCCTGAAGAAGGTAATTTTCAGTAAAGATTACATCCTAACAAGGATTCTTGGCATTGATTTGATTTGACTTCTTTTAACTGAAATGCTTACAATTTCCTTATATGAAAGGTGATAAGCATGCACAACATTTGATGTGCATGCTGTAAGGCCAAAATACCAATAAAAATTAATACAGATACACTTATTTACTTCAGCATGGCAACACATCCATGCAGTATCTGTTTAAGTGTCTTACTCCAGTTAAACCCCACATTGCTTCTTTGACAACATTTTTACCACTGCTTCTTAAGCTTCAGCACATAGAATTGCAAATAAGGAACTGGTTTTCAGGATTTCATGTAGCATATCTGGAACAGAAGGCAGAAGGAAAACTGGTTCTCAAGCACCCAGCCCAGGGGAAACCCCTGCACTCCCTCTCAGCACTTGCTGAAAGCCAGCAAGAGCTCTTGTGGAGATTACCAAGTTTTCTCTTGTCTAGAGCATCTTCTGGTTATTTACCTTGGATTTGTTTCTTATATGAATATTAACATTTCATAGCATTTCTCCAGTACTGAATGAAACAGAGAATAAGTAAGCTTGTATTTCTTTCTGGGAATGAGGAAATCCCCAAATATTCAACTTTACTTAAATATGTATTAATAATGACTAGCCACAAAATGGAAGACTTAACAACTCACACTTCAACAGTAGTTGTGTGAGTGTGTAAGAAGAAATTGCACTGCTTCTTATCAGGTGTAAATGGAGATCTCACACATGTTAAAGAATCTGGTTTTGTGCAGCTAAAAATCTATGATGTTAATAACAATTTTTTCAAACTAAAGTTGTAATTCAATTGGTCACACCACAGACAAAGATATTTTTCATGTCTATTTCACAGACTGTATCCTACTGTGAGTACATTAAAATATTTTCTTTCAAAGACGGCTTTTTGAAACCAATGCCTGCAAACTTATTGCTGATTATTTATATCCAGGTATTATGGCCCAGATAACAAGGAACCAAGATTTGTATTTTCACATAATTTGAATTTTTAAATAGGTAAATATGTCAGTACTTTCCTCCTTTAGTATTTTTGGATATCTAGGTGTCCTTTCCCATGTAGAAACTAAATGACATGTATGTTCATGAGTGCCCGCATATAAATATAACCACCACAGTTAATTTAGAATATTAGTGTAATTTCAACAAGTGAAATTAAGAAATATTAAACCAGTGTGGGTTTTTATGTCACTTTACGTAGACAGAAATCTTGGAAATCAAGTACCACCATACCTCTGATGATTTTGTTCATTTCAGCGACTATTAGATGATCACTACATTGAAAAATGAATTTGAAAATACCAAAGTGGATGGAGTAATACATAATATTAAAAGAATTACAGTAACAAGAAAGCATACTAATGCTGCATAGCAAAACCCTGAGGAATTTGTCTAGTACACCATGAGATAGAAAAATTTCCACAATTAATGGAGAGAGGGAGAGTTAACTTGTTTAGGATGTTCTTAATGTTCAGCAATGTTGCACTGACGATTTACCCATCATTAGATACCTCTTAGTCACACAATACAAAAATATTTTGCACTTACCTGGACTCAAAGGCAAACCATTTTAATAGTGCAGTGCAACACTGTTTATTGTACCGGCTCTTTATCAGGACTATTTTAACACACAAGCTACATTTTCATATTTAACTGCAGTTATCACAGCTTAGCCTATGGCTGTACATTTCATCAAATAGGAAAACTCCCACAGACCTATTGTGTAGATATCTCCTGTAGAATATGTTATGGAAACTCAGTCTTTATGAGAACAACTGATTGTATCTATGCATTCACAATTCAGTGATAATAGTCAGGATGTTGCAAACAAAAAAACAATCTTCCCTTGGGTAATGCAAAGTGTTAAGGAGAAATGACATTCCTGAGTTACCATAAGCCTTTGAAAAGGGTGGCCAGATAATACCATAGAGAGTCCTCTTCTAGATGATGTCTTGGCTTAGTATTCCCTGAACTAAACTTCTCATTCAAGTTCATATGATGTGGACACTAAAAGAGAATAAACTCTTTCATATCTGATGAAAGAAATGCTGAGAGAGAACAATTGGGAATGCTTTATAAGATCAGCCTCAGACAAAATAACCTGGAGTAACAGTACAAGGCCACAGTTCTGAGCAGAAACTCAAGCCACCACATTCACTTTACCAATTGTCCGGTTACAGTCAACAGTATCAAGCACAGCTGATAGAAGACTTAGCAAAAACATCTCCTCTTCACCCAGAGTGGTCTACTCTGAAAAACAAAAGCAGCATGTGTACCAGTCCAAAGCCCTTTACTCTTGTAAGGGTTACAGATAAAGCTAGAACTCTTTCGCAGGGTGAGGTGTTTCTTAAGATGTCTAATCCAAAACTTTTAATTTGAGACATCCTGTTCCACTAACCCCATTCCCATGTTCCTACAGAAAATTATGATTGTTTTCTAATTAAGCTGAAACATATTTAGACCTTTAAAGCTGTATCCGTTTGATAACATTAATTTTTTCCTGACTTTTCACAAGGTGTCCACCTTTTCCCAGGTGATCCGCTCCAGAGCAGGGCTGTTCACAGTAAAGGCAGCTGTGGCCCAAAGTGGCAGCTGTACTGATGATACCTTTCCTCTTTATTTTCCTCTGCATAAGCAACTTTCATAGAGGATGCCACAGGCTCTTCCACAAGGACTGCTATGGTAGTCAGCTGAGACTGGAAAGGAACATTATTTTGTGTCTAGCTGTGTACTTTAGATCAGTGCCAGCCCACACTGAGGAGTCTACCTCTATTTTCTCTGCAATGGTGTACTTGGCTGAAGATTACTATTCCCTTACTTAGTAAGCAGCCTCCTGAATTCAACATTGTCTAGTGACAAGCATTTCAAGACAAACACTTTTGAATCCTACTTTTATCACAGTTTGAGTCCTAGCTTTATTTCCTGAATGGTACAGCTACACTCCAAAACAATTTTTTCCCTCTCTGCTATCTCTACACTCCCAGTTTAAATACCCATGGTTAATCTTGTGCAACCCTCTAGCTATTTTTTTGGAAAAGCAATTTTGAAACCAACAATCCAGTCTCATTTTCCACGATTTTAAGGGAGTTAACAGATAATTTCAGACATGGGTAACAAAGGCAGGGAATGAGAAAAAAGGGTGTCTCCTGTTCAGGGATGCTGAGTTGCCATGTTTACAGCTCCAAGTAGGCTGCTGACCCGCCACAGCTCCATCTGTAAAATGATCCAGCTACTGTACTCTTGACTTTTGCAAGCTGTGAGCAGTCAGGGGATATTGTGCAAGTGCTGGAGCAGCTGCAGAACCTTTCCCTCACTGAACTACTGAAGAGGCATGCCAGTTTGTTTGTGTGCTCCTCCACAACCTTTCACCTACTTGGCTGTTTTGGCTGCACTGGGAGCCCCCAGCAGCTTGACAGCTCGTGCAGCAGCAGTGTTGGGTGACAGAAATATGAGAACAGGAAGATATGACCCTTGTTTGTAATGCTATTTCTGCCTCTTTTTCCATGCAAAGGGACACATAAATATTTAGAAAACAAATGTATCAGTAGGTTAAAGTATCAATCCAATTCCATAAATGCAGATCCATCTGCAGGTGGAGGGAGAGCGATTTGCCCTCAGTACTGTTGGAAATTTCATGAAGTGCTGCATATACAACTCATGCTCTTGTCATCAGACTACTTCTTCCAGTTACATTCAAAACTTCTTAGTGCTACCATTAATTTCCACCCAGACTTACTGTTCCTCATGGATTATCATTTACCCTTCCTTCCAAAAGCTGAATTAGAAGTTGCTTTTGTCCCTAGGATAAAATGTTAGTCTGGTTCCATAAGACAAAAAAACTTTCATAATGTTGCCTGTTCACCTGTTTGCCAAACCATCCCTCCTAAACATTTTAACCAAATTTGAATAGATAATCAACTTCCTACAAACTTTGTACAAATTAGCAGGTGCTTTAGAGAGGAGAAATTCAAATTTTGCTCCACATTGACTAAAAGGGAGGGGAAACTCTGCCAGATTCATTCTCCTAGAGAGCAACAACCACACCCGTAGTTGCCCCACATGTTCTGGCTGGTCAGGAGAGGGCACTCATCCCAGCACAGCCTATTGGGTCTCCGACACTTATCGTGTTAGGTAAAACAGCCTTAAAGGTTTGTCCCCATAGAGAAAAAGGTAGGGCCAAAGCAACCATGATACCTTCTATTAGACACCAGCAACAGGGTCAGCTATTGCACATGCTGGCTGGCTGGCCAGGAACACACCTCTGACTGAAGTACAGCACGTTGTGTCTCTGGCAGGGGTGAGGACATAAGAAATATGAGGTGAGAGACAGCTGATTGCAATGGAGAGCTATTAGGAGACAAATGGACAGGAATCCGGGCTTCATTCATTCCACTCTTCTGGACCCATCTGTTGTGGAAAAAAAGCAGAACGTTAACACAGCTTCATATTCTTAAGTGCAGTCAGCAAAATGTTACTGTGATCAAGCAACTGAAAACGTTGTTACTGCCTCTTCAAAATTTGGTCCAGGGCAGTTTAGAAGAGGAAAGTTAAAATAGCGAAGCAGGAGAAATGAGCCCCCCTCTGATAAATACTGCAGTTCAGAATGTGGCACTGTGCTTCACCGCCAAAATGTTGTTCTCTGACACCCGCACTTAAAAGTGTCCTGTGTTTCTTAAGGAGGGGGAAATGGTGGTTTGGAGGGGAAATAAAGTGAGAACACTACTAAAGACAGGATAGACAGAGGCATTATTCGAAGTGGTTACAATTTTCACAGACTAGTCTTCACATGCAGCTTGGCTGACCATGTATCCTCAGATATTGCTACATTTGTGCCTAAAATTTAGCTGTCTGCTCAATATTCAAGACATCTATGCCTATTGTTTCACAGATATATAGTTTATATATACAAGAATAGAAATTTATATTGTTCAGAACCTCATGTAATATATAACCACCATACAAAGAATGAGAAGCAAATTTGCATTATGAAGGAGACAGCCTACTTCCAGAAGTTCATTTGACTAATAAAACTCTGTTAGTTGTTGTGCTGCTGATGTGTAAAATTCTTGTAGAAGTTTGTTTTGATTTGAAAAACACCCAGGTTCTGAGTTACTGGAGCTTTGCCCTTTTAACAATTGGGGAAGGCAACATGCTTCCTGGATTTCCTGCAACTTCAGTTTTACCTTTGTTCAGAGTTAAACTGAATATGTAAGATATTTGTTCATACCTTACTGCACATAACTACCAGGAAAACAATAAGAAAACAAGTTGCCGTAAAGAAAATCAATGCAAACAACAGAAATTATTCTCAGTAGACATTTCCCTATTCAGAACAGGGTGTGTAAGTAATATGACTACTCAGAAAGGATATTCAAGTTACTTATATTAAGTAGGTTCAGCACACCAACAGATTAAATAAAGTATCTCATAGGAATAGAAACAGTGACCTTATAAACTAGAATAAATGACTAGTGCACAGAACTTTCTTGACTAAGATTTCATTCCAAAGTGTTAATTTTGAAATTCTTGCTTGCCACCAATTAGTGGCTTCAGGAAGAATGCAAAACAAAACAAAATATATCCTACATATTCCACGGTTTAAACAAATTTGTATGATATTTTCACTTCTGTGAGTCATCTGCAACTTGCAGGCAAACCAAGTTGAAATGGTCAAAAGCAAATCCTAAATTCTTAAATTTTCAACTTCTGGCAAGAACAGGAAAAATCAAAGTGATTATATTTGCTGCTATTAGATGTCTACATTTTGCTTCATTTCACATTTGATATGCCAACATTCAACCACTGTGGTAGGCCAGAATACATCTGATGGAAAAACAACAGAGTAACTCTCCCAATAAAATAATAAAACTGGGAACAATAAAATAATAAAACATAAAGTACAGTGGGAGTAGAACCATAAGCAGGACTAACAGATATGACTAAAAGACAAAAAATGAGACAAAAAATGCCCAGTCAAATGACAAGCTAAAGTGTTCTCCTCTGCCTATTAAACTAAGTATATGAATTTTTTGTTAGGAATGTATCTTCCTTCCCTTGAAAAAGAGTTTATGTTTGTGTGTGTATGTGTAAACATAAGCATATAAAATTGGACTGGGCAGCTGAATGCAAATATTAACGCACCATTATTTTGTACTGTTTTACTGCTCTTGCTGCTACAAACCAAGCTTTAAGTCAGGAAACCCTCCCCAGACACTAACTTTATTCTTCAATGCATTATGCAAACGCTGCCCTTAGTGATGTGGATTTGGTGTGTTGGGAAAGCGTCAGGCAGCACGGGAGTTCCAAGCTCCTTCTCCAGCGCAGAGGAAAGGCGAGGGGGCTTTTCCCAGATCGACTGTGACCCTGGAAGATGAGCTGTCCCTGAGAGCACCGCGTCAGCCCCTCCTAGGTCAGCTCTAGCGACAACAAAAAAAGGCCACATGCCGATCCGGGGCCAGTGCGTCACCAGCACAGCTGTCTTCGGGTATTTGGTCACTATTAACCCGGGTCACAGCCATGACCTACATGTCGGCAGCCTGAACCCGCGGCTGGCATCTGGCTTTGCTGCCTGTGCACTCCGGGCAGCCCCTGCGCCGAGCCTGGAGTTACCTGTCAGGGACAGCAGGGCCAGCACGCCCTGTCTCAGTGCAAAGACACAGCTCCCCCCGACACCACCGCGCCCCTCACGCCGGGCCATGGCGCCGCTCCCCCCGGGCCCGCTTCTCCCCCGGCCCGGCGCCCACTGGGTGCCCGTACACGGCAGGACCCACCCCGTCCGTGAGGGGCGGGAGCAGCGTGGCGCCCTCGGAGCTGGGCACGGCCGCCGACACCAGCCTTGCCCGGCCCCTACCCGGTAAACAAGGTCACCACGGGCGGCGCAGCCCCAGCCCCAGCCCCAGCCCCAGCGCCAGCGCCAGCGCCAGCGCCAGCGCCAGCC
>VZRZ01003662.1:1136036-1152899 GCA_013398175.1 Climacteris rufus | reverse complement strand
CCCCCGGCGCTCCCCCGCGGGGCTGGCGAGGCGCCCGGCACGGCGGCGAACGGGAGCCCCGCCAGAGCCGTCACGAGGCGGCCGCGAGGGCGGGACCCGCCGGAGCCCCGCCCCCCGGGGAGTGTAAATAGAGGCGCCACGTGAAGCCGCGCGCCACCGGCGAGGGGACAGTGACAGTCCCGGAGCTACCGCGTCACCCACCCAGCCCCCGAGCGCTGACGTGCCACTCACCCGCCGCCCCGGGAGCGATGAAGGCCGCCCGGATCGCCCTGCGCAGCGCCGCCCCACTGGCAGGGGCCAGCGCCGGCAGCAGCAGCAGCGGCCGGTTGCCGCAGGAGGTGGAGCAGTTTTCCCGGTTCTCCCCCTCCCCGCTCTCCATCAAGCAGTTGCTGGACTTCGGTGAGAGTCGGGAGGAGCATGGAGGAGCGGGGGCGGGGGGTCGGCCGGGGCCAGCCCAAGCCCCGGGCTCGGAGGCTCGTTTCCCCGGGGAGCGGCGAGCCCGGGGGCTGCGGCGGGAGGGGCGCGGGAGCGGCGCTGTGCGGGACGGAGCAGGCGGTGATCCCCGCCCGGAGGGCTCCGCGCTGAGGTCGCTGCCGCCCCCTGGCCCGGCTGCCCAGAGCCAGGGCGGAGGAGAGGAGCGGCCCCCGCCAGGTATTCCCTGCCCCGCTGGTTGATTCTTTTCTCCGGGGTGGTGGCGGCGACGGGGAGGTCGCCTCGGGTGGGCACCGTGGGCTCAGTTACCCGCCGGCCAGGTGCCCCGCGGTGCAGCCCTGAGTGCCGCGATCGGAGCTGGAGATGCTGCCGCGCTGTTTCGGCGGCGCTCGTAGGGTGCGGACCCCGAGCTGTAAATGGGCTGCACACGGCGGCGGGAGCACTCAGCAGGCGGGGCGAACGCGCTGCTCCCAGATCCCATTATCGCTCTGGCAGCTCGGGCGGCTGTGCGCACATGATACTGCCGAACGTCACCCCGAAGAACCTCCTGTTTACAGAAGCTGGAGTGCTTCTTAGGGGATTGCAAATAAGTCCCGTGTCTAAATGGGAACTGTACAAGTATTCCGTCCAGGAACACACTGTGTCTTACTGTCTTGTAAACAACATTCTGCACAAACATATATGTACGCTTAGGTGAGCTCGTCAGTAAAAGGATTGAGATTGCAGAGGAACAGAGTACTGAAGCTTGTGAAAAGTCAGCAATCTGTAGTTGCATTTTGAAACTTCCTTAATGAAAAATTTTATTTTGCATTTATTCATAGGCTCCACTAATGGATGTGAGCGAACTTCTTTCTCATTTTTGCGACAAGAACTTCCTGTAAGGTTTGCAAACATCCTGAAAGAAATTGATCTTCTTCCTGATAAATTACTAGGTACTCCATCAGTAAAATTAGTAAAAAGCTGGTAAGTATTAATTACTTGAATTTGGAGTGCAAAGTAACACAGCTATGCGAACTTGGTTGTTACAGACTTTTTTGAACAGTAGAGAGAATAACAAAGTACACTAGAAATGTAGTTCCTTCATCAAAGCTGAACTGCAGGCTGTTATACATTGTCCTTTTCTAGCATACTAAAATTAAACTGAAAACCAATATATTTATATTGTTATCTTTAAATAAGTGTGCGGTGAGGGTTTAACAGTTTGAAATAGCTATTAGAGCAAATCTCACTTTTTATTCTTTAAGAAGGAAGAAAAGAAAACGTGTTTTGTTTTCACAATCCATTACAGACCCTAAGATACACACAAAATGGGAAAGCAGGCTATGTACTTATTTTGATCTCTCGCTGATGGAATTACTAACAGAGCTTCTATTCCAAAGTATATTGCCTTGATCTGTGCAGCAAGTGTTTGAATTTAATTAACAATCTCTGCAGTTGACACAGTAGTTGAATCTGATTTAACCTTGTTTACTAGCACAGTTACAGCATTTGCCAGGATGACTGACCTAAAGAGCAGAAGTATTAGAGTGAGATCTAGAAACTGTTCTTAATATAGCCAAGAGTGGTGCCTTTGCAGTATGCGTCAAGACTGTCAGATGCTAGCACAAGAGGCTCAGCTACTTAGCTTCTGCCAAAGCTGATCAGATGTGGAAAATTTTTGCTTAAGTGTCTTCCTGATTTGCATTGTCATTTGGATCTTCTTTTGAAATACATCTCTTCTCGAGAATTATAAGGGAATCCTACATACCTTAAGTTGTGGTTTAGATTCTTCTCTGGGTGGCAGGCAGAAGAAAAGACTTAGAACTTCTGGAGTTCAGGCAGTCAAGAATTGTCCATCTGTCATTCCATTGTTAGTTGTAACTTTGCTGTTTCAAAGATACTTCAGACTCTGAGCTGACTTGTTAGGACTAATGACGTGCACAAGACAAACTATTTTTCATGTTGCTAGATTATTAAAAATCATATTAATAGCATATATTTCTGCGTTCTTTTTCAATAGGTACATCCAAAGCCTAAAGGAGCTGGTTGAGTTCCATCAGAAAAGCCCAGATGACCAAAAAGTCTTATCTGAGTAAGTTTTTCATTTGTTTCTTTGAACTTCTGGTTCATATTCTACTTTTCACAATATATTCAGTTTAGACTGACAGCCATCATGAGCTGAATTGGGTAATCTAGCATGAAGAGCTGTACATAGAACAAACTGGTCTGAATCTCTGATCATGTTTAGCAGTACTGCAAATAAATATGACCCATTGCAGCCGAATTGCAAGGTCATATTTCCCCTTGAACTGGCATGGCAGAGAAATATTAACAAAAATTATTTTTTTGTCACATCTCTGCTTCTTTCCAAGAGCTCAGTTTACGATCTTTTTCTCTTTCTTATATTTTCCTCTGCTCAAATAAATGAGTAAACAGGGAGTGAATTTGACATGGCTCATTATACCTTTTGTTTTAAAAATGCCAAACTCTTCTGGGCTAGGTCAGTGAGATATAACTTTTAAAAGAGTGAAAAAACCAGACTGTACTTTAATATTAAGGATGTTAAGCACTCAGCTGTGCTGACTTTGGATTAGATAATTACATTATACAAAGCTTGCTTTTATGTAGTCTGAGAATAATGTTCTAAAAAGATCTCTTTTTGACCTAGCTTTATAGATACTTTAATTAGAGTCCGAAACAGACATCATGATGTGGTTCCTACCATGGCACAAGGAATAATTGAATACAAAGATGCTTTTAAAGTAGATCCTGTCACCAATCAAAACATCCAGTATTTTTTGGATCGGTTTTACATGAGCCGTATTTCCACACGGATGCTAATGAACCAACACAGTAAGTAGAAATTTTTACCTGAGAAAAAAACTTCAACCTAGTGAGTAACATAGTAATGTCAACATTTCTTAAAACTGCTGGAGAACTGCTTCAGATGATTTTTTTGTGACACTGAAAAGTTAGAAAAACTGCATCTATCATTTAAGAAAGAGATGGAAAAACTTTTGTAGACTACAGAATAATTGAAATAACTCTTCTGTGGAGAACGTGGCGATATCCTTCTTTATGTCTGAAAAACCTCTAGATGTGAACTACAGAAAAGCCTACATAGTTTGCTGACAGTAGATAGCATTTTAACTCATAAAAGGCATAAACAACATTCAGTATTTTATGTGACTTTGTTACCACACTGTATTAGTCTCAATTTTGGGGCTTTTTTACAATACAGCATTTGGGATTAAATATTGTATTGTTTTCATCTCAAACAGCTCTTCTTTTTGATGATAAATCTGGTTCGGGGCACCCAAGGCACATTGGAAGTATTGATCCTTGCTGTGATGTTGTTGAAGTAGTGAATGGTATGTATTCTCAGAGCTTCAACATTTCTTTTCATGATCAGTATCTGTATCTGATTGCAAGCAGTTTGGGTAACCAAGATGTGTTGTAGAGGATGCTGACTGGCTTTTATTGAAATAGCTGAAAGCAGTCTATCAAAGCATGAGCTTTTAGGGAACAGAACTTAAAATACAAAGTAGCAGTAGCAGTAAAAAACCATGTTGGAGTAAGTCCTAGCAAGCGATGGATGAGGTAGGAGTTAAAGTTGTCTGAGGTGTTGAGATTGGTCTTACCTACTGGTAGATAACAAATGCACCAGTTCCATGCAATTATCAAACTGTACAAAGATTTGCTCATGCTGCTGTAATTGCCCATTGTTCTCAATTTTTAGTGCCCACAGTGGATGTGATGTTGTCATTCCCTTGAGACACAGTCTTAGACTCTCTAACACCTTAGCAACTATAATGGTTAAAAGCTGTATTTTGCCATACATTAAAATGAATTTCTATATTGTTTGATATTACACTTTACATCATATATTTAAATAAATATTTCAGATGCTTATGAAAGTTCCAAGTTGTTGTGTGACCAGTATTACTTAACATCTCCAGAACTGAAACTTACTGAAGTGAACGGTAAGAGGAGAGTTTCCTGTCAGTAGTCAAACTGCTGCTTTTACTGAATCAAAAGGCTCCCAATTCTGTAACCTTAATGGTACATGTCAGTTGATCTGACTTGGGCTAGTTCTTCTCTTTTACAGGCGCTTAATCTAATCTCCTGTGTTAGAACTCAAATGTATCTTAAACACTAGATATCAAATATATCTTAAACACTAGATTTTTGAGATACCATTTATGCACTTGGGAAAAGTAAGAAGTGGCTAGGGGAGAGTTCTGTATCAGGGGTGAGGAAGTGGGGCTGTTGACTGAAATGTGGGGTTTGATCTAAGCTGCCTGCATGTGTCTAATGTCAGCAGTCTGTTTGAAATCCTTTATTTGTAAAAGGGAATTAACACTTGATTTTTCTATTTGTCTGTTTGAAAAGAAACTATTATTAAGCAAGTGGCAATTACAATCTAAACACTGTTATGAATGCATAAAATTGTTTGCCAATTTTGGAGAGGGGAAAACCTAAAATGAAACTTGATTTATTTTCTTGTTTGTTTTGGCAACTTGCTCGCTGTAAGATTTGGCTACAATATAGAAAAATCTAATCACCCTTTTAAATCTTTTGTATTTTTCATTTCTTCTAGGAAAAGCTCCAGGAGAGCCAATTAACATTGTATATGTTCCATCTCATCTTTTTCACATGCTTTTTGAGCTCTTCAAGGTATGTCAGTATAACCTGAAAGGGTGAAAGTGGAAGTGGGGTTGTGGCCACTGCTAGCCTTCAGCTTTTAGAGATTACATCTGCAGTGCAGGTTTGCCCTGGTGCCTTTTCTGTGGCATGGACAATACATTTAGGAGTAGTGAATGGGGCTGCACTTCGGTGCTGCCAACATCAGGTGCAGAAATCTGCCTTTGGCAATTCCTGAACTTTGCTCTTCTCCAGAAACCTGTTGACTTTAAGGGAGTTCTGTTATGTAATTTACAGTGCCTGAGTTATGCTGGGAAGGAATGTTGTAATCTTTCAAACACAGAATAGTCTTGGCTGTGTTTAGACACTTATAGGCGTGAGACCTCCTCTGCTCCTGTTATGCTAAAATGCTAAGTGTGTCCCTTGGAAACTGGGCACTGATAGAAATAGAGGGTAATTGTGCCTCTACATAACAGGGGTATGGTTTGAAGTGCATACATTCAACAATCTCTGATCATGGTAACCTTCCTTTCCATAGAATTCAATGAGAGCAACTGTTGAATTCCAAGAAAACAGTCCTACCCTTTCTCCAATTGAAGTGACCGTTGTTCTAGGGAAAGAAGACCTGGCAATCAAGGTATTTTGTAGTCCTACTACAATATGGACTTAATGTAATCTTTTTTTTTTATACACATGCTGCAGCAAATTCTATTAAAAGATCTGGCCTCTGACAACAAATCAAAGATACTATACATGAGCATATGAGCCTTCTCTTGATAGCCTCCATGTAGCAGTTATCTAACTGAAAAATAATATGCTGCAAAACAAATGTTTGCATTTATGACTGTTGGAAAGGCATGTTCAAATAACAGTATCTTAAATACCATTCTTAGTGCATGCTTGTTGTTAACTTCATTCTCTCTTAAATCAGATCTCAGACCGAGGAGGTGGTGTTCCAGTAAGGAAAATCGAGCAGCTTTTTAGCTACATGTATTCCACAGCACCAAAGCCAAATATGGATGATGGTCGAAATACCCCTCTTGTAAGATACTTTCAATACTTCTGTTGCAATAAGGTTGCTGTAAGTGTTGGACACATGGGTGGGTTAATAATGCTGTGTCCACCCTGCTGCTTTGTGGGATATGCAAGATTACTGAGTCCCGCAAATAAGAATTAACACTTCCTGAAACAGAATTTTAATATCTAGCTTAGTGACAAAAATATGCTTTTAAAGGTATCAACAAAGAAGAACATTCTAACCTGAATCTATCCCCCCCTCTTTTTTTCCCCTTACATTCAAATGACACTAATTTACTTTGTCTTCACTCCCCGTTCAGTCCTCAAACTTACTGTAAATCATGCTGTCTTGATGGAGGCAAGCACAAATGGAACAGGGCTTTACACTAGTATTGTTTTTTTCCCAGTAGCAAGCTCCTTTCACTAATCAAGCTGTACTAGCAAAAACAAGGGAGGGAAAAATACTGAAATGTAGTATGTAAAAGTGGAACATGTATGTAGACCCTCTCTCTTCTGTGGAGATGTTTTTCTTGTGGTTTTGGGTTTTTTAGTAGTCAGTTTCAGTATTCTCTGTGAAACTGAGTAGAGACTAATGTTTGCTTCTAACAGAATAGGAAATGCAAAGGATTTTGTAACAGCTTAAAAATCTCTGAAGACTTTCCAGCTATTTAATTTTAAGCCATAATAAGAGCTAGCTAAAAAGATTAATTAATTTTATATTGTACTTTATTTTTAGGCTGGCTTTGGTTATGGCTTGCCAATTTCTCGTCTGTATGCTAAATACTTTCAAGGAGATCTAAATCTTTACTCTATCTGTGGTTATGGAACAGATGCTATCATCTACTTGAAGGTATGTATTTGGATTTAGTTTAATAACAGGTAACTATCATTAGTGCAGTGGTCACTATCATTTTAAGGTAAATAAATTCTCTGCTCATGAGTATTTCTTATTTTTAAGAAATGACAGCAAGTATTAGTAACTGGTGTCTAAAATTAAAAAAAGTCACTAGGCTTTAACTAGCCTACTTGAAAAACTACTAGTGAGAGCCACACTGGTTTTCAGATTGTTAAGATGTTACCTACTTGTTCATGGATCACAAAGTACTGGAAGAGAGTGAAGTGTGAGCAACAGATCTGATTTCTTTTCTGTAAAAACCAGAAAGTCCATATAAACTAAACCCTAAAAGATCAAGTACCTGGTGCTATTCAACTTCTGCCATATAGCTCCTTTATGGAAGGGACTATAACATGTACTGCTGTTTCTATAAGAAACCTGCAAACAGCACTACATGTTCTTTGCTACTTTCTGGGCTTAATCATGGGGAAAACTTGCTTTGAATTTCTTTTGGTAAACTGAAAATACTGAAGCACAATCAGAGCAGAAGTAAAACAGGAAGAGAGAGTTCAGCAATATGTATGTAACACTTCTATTTAAAAGTTTTCCAGTAGAATAGAAGTGTTTTTATTAACCTGCAAAGTATGGAAGCAGGGATGGAATATATTTTAAAGTTTCATTGGCATTTTGCAAATGAAAGTTATTTTCAATGCATTCCTGGACTATCTCAAAAACATGTTAGAGGGTAATGTTGAAGACCGATTAAAAATGCATAAATAGGATGTGATGTTGCTGCATTTGTCCTAGCAAATTATCCAAAGCAATCATAAATACTGAAGCACATAAACTACCACATTATAGAAACATTGGTGTAAATAACTTTGTTTTGTAAGGTCACTGGCTTAACACTTAAGGCATACTGCATAAATTTTTGCTAAGTGGAATTACTGAGAGGTAGAAACTCAGTAACTTATTTCTTCTTGACTTTTAGGCCTTATCAACAGAATCAGTAGAAAAACTCCCAGTGTTTAACAAATCAGCATCCAAGCATTACCAAGCTACCTCAGAGGCAGATGACTGGTGTGTCCCAAGTAAAGACCCAAAGAATATGGCAAAACAGAGTGCAGCCTTCTGAAGAGAAGTTGGTATCCAGGCACCCAAGGGGATCAAGCTGGCTTCTCAAAAAAAAGCAGCATTGGAAGTATTCATCTACCTCCAAACAAGCAAGTTTCAGGACTGGCAGAGGAGAAAGAACATAAGAATATTATAAACCTAGGCCATATGCACTGAATCTGAAATCTTGCTGTGGAGTTCAGGATGAGGAAAATAGGAGCACATATATCTTTAAAGAAGAGCTGTGTATAGAGGAAAATCAGACTATTTTTTTATTGTGATCAAAGACTTGGTGTGGTAGAGGTGTGCAATTTTTATATCCTGTTTAAAGCTTGAATTCTGAATACTGATAAACATGAGTTACGCTGATGCATATTTTTCTGCTAGAATAGTTATCAGCAGTTTATCTTATTACAGAACTTCTCAGGTAGATAACACCTGTACTTTAAAGCTGTATTTATAACATTTGGAAAAGATCCACTTAACATGGCAGTCTTGTAGCAAGAGACAAACAGCATTCAAATACAGCCTGACTGGAAGGGAGGGAGCCCCGGGAGGTAGGGAGGAAGTGTTTTCAATATGTGAGGAAGTCCCGTTGAAAAAAAAGTATTCCAGGAATAATTTCTATGTGATGTCTTGCTCTGTGAGTTACATTGCTCAGTTTTTTTTATATTAACCTGTTCATGGGAAACAGCCAAGTAAAACTTCTATGCATAAGGTAATGAAGAGGAAAATCAGGATATTTTTAGAAAGCTAGTGGAAAGAAATGAAAAGCTACTTGGTTATAACAGCTCTAATGTTAGAGTACATCTAGCCTACATCCCTGTATTCTGGAGAATGTGTGCCAAGTAAGTCAGTTAGGATTTTCCAAGAACAGAAGTCAGACATGCAAGTTGAACAGAAAGGTTTTGGTGATCTGTGTTGCATAACCATGTTGTGAAAAACAGCATGTTTAAAACATGGTCTTGGGGTTTGTTTTTGTTGTGCTGTTTGGAGATTAGTGGCTCAGTACACTAAACCAAAATCTGCCAATTGTCTTTTTCAAATTTGTATTGGACCACACTACCTCAAAGAGGTATGTGAGGAATCTGTACTCTGAAAGCTGTAATGAGCACTGAAGGTCTGTTGGAAAGGTTTTCAGGAGTGGTGTGGGAACTATAAAAAATGATTCTAAGAACTGTTCATTGCAATGGAAAGAGCTTAGGAAATGTCTCAAAATATAAACAGCACTGAAGACTATAAAATAGGTTTTATGAACAGCAAAATAAGGGGACTTCCCAGAGGAACAGTGCCAGTGGGAGAGAGTTGTTTGGAAAATATTCCATTTTCAATAAGCTTCTTCCTTGCCTGTCTTCTTTTTGTGTGTTCACTTTTGTAAGCTAGGTAAAATTAACAGATGGTAAACTATTGGACATTGCCAAGCTGGCCAGTCAAATGTTCATCAGGGCTGTATCATATTACTTGAATTTTTTTTACTAATTATCATGTTATATTAAGTTTATATGATTCTTTGCAAGAAGTTGCAAGTACAGTAAAGCATCCTGCTCAGTTGTATGACAGTTTTCTATTACGTTGGACAGAAAATCACTCCATATTCCACTGTCAATCTAAAATGGTTTTTAATAGGAATGAGAGAAAAATGAAACTACCTTTGTGTTCGAGAAGTCATGTTGGGATATATTTCTCAATTGAAAATAAAACAGTATTCTGATATGCTTCATTTATTTTAAAACTAATTTTAGATATATTACTGATAACTGCTGAGCAGGATGACTTCAGTATTGTGTCTGGGTTGTTCTTACCCCGGTGAATAAGCTGCAGTCACCAAAGGTCACCAGATCATGTATCTGAGCTCAGGTTAGCGAATTAAATGGCTAATAAAAAGTAAGTATCTTTGTCTAGAATATACAGGTGTGAAAAAGCTGCTTTCACTGTCATAAACTACTCGAGTATTTGTTGATTTTTGTATTGAATACAAGGTCACAAACACATACCAAAATAGTCTGTTGTCAAGTAAACACAATTTATACTGTTCTGTCTGCACCCAGTAATGCTTGAATCTGATGGTACATCTGTAAGACAGCTGCAGCTGCTCCAAGTGGGAGCTGTAATTTGTTTTAAAGCAGCTGAGGCATATGGGTGCTGCAAAAATGTTTGTAATGCTGCTTTGCAGAGTAAAGCTGTGGAACAGCCATGATACAGGCAGAAGTTGTGTAGCAGTTAAGGAACCCACGTGAAATCTCTGTAGTATTACAAATTAGGATTATCTACCTAGATAATACAGCACCTTTTCTAGCATTCACTGAATTTTTATTCTAAAAGTAGAGTTTTAAGTCTTTTACTTGGATGTGGATGTTGAAATAGTTTTACAATAAAATCTTTTAAATGGTTGTCTGTATCTTTGTTTTTGAAGAAGTCTAGTGCAAGCAAGGGCCTCTTTTTATTGTAAGTCTTATCAAATGGAGTTGAGAAAAACAATGTTCATACTGTGTCAGGTGCAGCATGGGGGAGGAAAACTGGAAGAATGATCTGCTTATGCTTAATGTTGCATTTGTTGAGAGGTTACGTAGTGCCTAAAATCGGTTCATCATGTCATGCATCTCTTTACTCTTTCTAATTAGGACAGTATTCATTTTGAGATGAGAATTGGGAATCTTTCATCAGTGCGTGTTCTGTACTCTAAAATAGTTGTCTTTTGTTCAGTTTTAAATAATATGAAAATTCACTGAAAAAAAAGACATTCATCATTGGGTCTATGTCTAACAAAAAGGTTTTTCCACAGACTAAGTGGAAGGCTGTCCTTCATCTCTGAAGCAATGGGACAGCTGGCTTTTCATAGCTGGTATGCAAAAAAATGGTAGTGATCAAACAGTCCTGTACAACTGGTCCTTTAGCAGACTTGTGTTGGCCTGGGGCCATCCTGCGTTTCCCTCAATATTAAGAAGATAGAGTAACTGTCAAAAATCTATGTAGATACTTTACCTGAAAGAGGAGAGTTGAAAACCAGCCTGACTCTGGGTGTCTGACAGCAAGCCTACAAATGCCAGCCTTTTGTGCGGAGTTTACTCTCCTTAACAATGTGGGTTGCACCTGAACGATTTTTACCTGTAATGCCAGGGAAGCAGATGATGTGGTGTCATTGTGCTTTTCAATTACAGAAATGCACCACTCTGACATATACCTGTATACCAGGTATGTTGGGAGGAACAACCCAGAACTAAAGTACACCAGGGACTTCAATAAACTACTACAGAACACAAAAGAAGACCAACAAAAAAAACAAGCATTGTGTTTTCCCCATCATTTTTACTGTCCTGCAGTCCTATAGAGAGGACTTGCACATTTTCTCTCAGGCTTTTCCCAGCAGCAATACATATCCATGCACTCTATACCTTGCCCCTGGCAGCCTTGGGAACAGGGATGCCATGGTGCAGCAGGATGTTGTGCTGCTGTGCAGCCCCACGTTGAGCACGCGGCTCCAGCAGTCCGAGGTCTCACCGCAGCACACTGTGCACAGACCATCGGTCCCAGCCAAGCTCCTGCAGTCTAGGAGGCAAAATGTGGGGGTTTTTCCTTTCCCTGCACAGGACCAGGGGTAACGGGGACCCTGCACCAGCTCCTGGGCGCAGTGCAGGGCTGGCTTGCTGCTGGCACGTCAGGGGTCAGTGACACCAGGACATTTACGCACGGCTGAAGAGTGTTCTGGTTTCACAGGAGATAAGCAGGTGCTGCACTTTCGCCCTTTGCCCTCCAATCAGGACCTTACACAGCCAGGTTCCTGATGTCAACAGAAGCCACGCCAAAGCACCCTGTGTTTTCTCTTCCAGACCATTAGCTGAAAAGTGTACACTGATTGTGCTACTGGTGCCTTGGGAACACATCCAGATTAACCTCCCTGGAGCCTTGATACGTAGTTGTTCATTATCATTTTCCTATCACTTAACCAAGTTTTTAAATCTGCCAGACTTTGCCCTTAACATGCAATAATGTCCTTCCCAAAGCATTATTACAAAACAAGCTTTGCTACCTTTGATAAGAAACACTACTGAACTGGAAAAATGTTTTTTTTTTTTCTCCTTGTGGTAGAGATGATGACTTGAGAGGATCAGGTACAACCCCCAAGAATTTACTGCCCTTAAATTCTTTAGCAGTTTTGGCAAATGGGAGGTAGAACGTGCCAGTTTATGATCTCTCAGCTCAGCTAATTTTTGGGGGTGGGGATAGCAAAGAGGAAGGGGCACACTTCTGAGTTAACATCTTTGTATATCCCAAAAACTGGCAAGACAATTTTAAATGCTTATGTCCTGATCCTGTATTACAGGCCCTAAGGTGGCTTTGCACATCTGTGCTGCCATGCACATTCAAGACAGAATGACTGAGTCAGTACTTGGCCAGATACTGCTCCTCCTCACAGTTAGCAAAGAGAAAGGACGTGTTGGTAGGCAGCTTCAGTCAGTCCTGCTTCTATCCACTCACCTCACAGGGAGGAAAGGGCAGAAATACCCATGGGCAGTCTTAATTCTTCCCTGCAATCTCAAACACTGGGTGTCAAAGCAAGTAGCTGGAACACCGTCCTGGGTCTTCAGAATATCCTGAGGCCTCTTAATAATGTAAGATTTTTATATAAGCAGAAAAATATGTATGAGGTATCAGGAACTGCTCCTCATCAACTTTCCACCGTATTCCTTCTGCAGCTGTGAAAGAAAATCAAAGCAGAGTGCAACAAATTAGCCCATGAAGAATTAGCACAGATTTCTCTGTGTCATGCTCTTGCTTTGCAGTTCCTAGCAGGAAGACGAAAGAAAGGAAATTGTCTATCTGATTTCCTGCTGTGTGAGGGGGACAGCCTCAAGGAATGAGTCTCACGCTGCCTACCTGGAGTCAAGTCCAGTTGAAAATCCTTACAGAACTGTGATGCAGGAAACACAGCAAGAGGAGCGACCACCAATCCCACTAATTTGAGCTGCCAGACATCCTGCTGGAATGTGACAGATTGTTTCTAGTTTAGGACAGGTATGCTTTAAGTTACATTAGTGTGATACAGACCTGTCTGCAAGGCTTAAATAAGAAAATCAAGTGGAAAAAAAAAGACAGTTGTTTTCATTGCTGTTTATAAGTTGGGCTTCCTGTACTTTACTGCATTAGTGGACTGGGCCTGAAAGCTGAGAACTTTGGCATGGGATTCAGCACACCAAGTACTCCTCACCATGACACTGTGTCCATGTCTCTGTGTGTGAGCTGAAGTGTGAGTTGGATATCTCAGCTCCCTCTCACGGCCAGTGTTAATGTACCCAGAGGACCCCAGAAAGCTGTCAGCTGCTTCTGGAGCAGACACCTACTTCAGGTGCCTGAATAGTGGTCCTGTCTCCAATGGCAGAGTTCAACTGACTGTAATGGGACCCCCGACACCTGGGGCACCTCTAGGCACCTGCATGTAGATGGCTTCAGCTGTGACCTGGCTCCCAGCTCACTCAGTTACCCAAAAACAGACACCTGGTGCTATAAGAGGAAGGCTGGAGTACTCTTTCTGTCTCTCATCTGTCGCTCTGGAAGACAGGGATCTTTCACAAGTCCTTTGTTATGCCTGCCAGTCCCATGCAAATACCTTGTATGGACACTCCTGCCTTTCTAAAGTATCAGTGAATGTTTATGTTTAGGTAAATGACTCAAGTTCCTTTACTAGTTCTGTGTGGTTGTGGGAAACTGGAAATACAGAGCTCAAAAATACATCGCTGCTGTGTCATGGCTGGCCAGGGTGGAAAGATAATGGAAAATCCCAGACAGTATTTATCCTGCAGCAAATGCCAGTGGGATCATCGCAGATGAGCTGGCTGCTGGCACAAACTGTCAGCCTGGAGCTGCCTCTGTGCAGCTTGTCATCACTGACATTGCTGATCTGTGTGGGTTTGGGGCTGGTTCTAGTGCCACATGATTGCAGGGACAGCATGAGGCTCATCACTCTGCACCCCACAGGGCAGCAGTGCTGCCAGAGAGCTCTGAGGCGTACTTACTGCTCCTGGGACAACCTGCTTAACAATTGTTGGGCAGACATTTTACAGAAACTTAGGAGCTAACTGTAACTGATGCTGATTGTTAAATACCATGAGGCATACTGAGAAATCAGATGCATTGAAAGCTCTTTTTTTTTTGAGTGTTTATTCCTTAGAGTGGTTTTGTCTTTCTAGCAACATTACTGCCCCCAACACTCCTGGTTGATTTTTAACAAATTAACTGTGAAACAAGTTTGAATACCTGCCAGGCTTACTTGTCCTCTCCTTCAATCACCGTGGCATGCAGCACAGTTAGTAACATGCATGGCAAATGGTATTGGTGACCCAGAGTCACTCCCCTGCTTACAAAGGGTATTACAGGTGGAATTCAACCTTCACACAGGGTGGATCAGTTGTTTTGGACCACTCTCACTGTTACCAGGTATGTGTCACTGCCCCACAGACCTCAGGAAGCTGTTTGCTCAAGCATAAAACTATGTTTGTGTTGACACAGAAGCACTTGTTTTTGCTTAGTTAGGGCCTGTTATAAAACCCTCTGACCTCACAACGTTCCCATGCTTCTTATCAGCTTTGCCTCAGGTTTTACATAAATACACAATTAGGAAAGCTTCGTTTTCAAGCTCTTCCAGGGACACCCTTAAGTTTTCATTATTCATATTATTCGTGGAGATGCCCAGAAGTCTTCTGCTGGTACAAATTCCTTATGTGCTTTGCCTCCATGGCTTTGCCCTCTTGTTCCTCTGTTCTTCCTACTCCTGCTGCTGATGCCTGGCTCTGCATGCTCTGAGTCCATCTTCTGTAGCTGAAGGATGGGAACAGTCATTTGGAGATGTGTCACATATCCAAAAGCTTTTGATGATTATTCAAGGCCACTGGATGATCAGTTTACTTGAGAAAAAAAAAAATCATAACACCTTCTACATATTCCCAGGCTTCTGTCTTTTGAATGGTAACATTCATGCAAGACCAGATGGAACAATGGCAAAACTATTCACTGGAGAGCCATAAATTGATGCAGGCAGACCGTGGAAATTTTATTACAGAGATCAGTGTTCAGGGCTTCCTGAAACAGATGTTTCCATACTTCTTCAACGAATTTATTTTGCCTTCTCCTTTGCAGCAGAATGATATTCCTCACCTGTGAGTATAGATGTTAAGGGAGAGGATGTGTCTTGACTTTAAATCTGAACTATAGTAGTCAAACAGAGCAGAGAAGAACTGGGGGTCCTCCCAGTTCTTCCCAGGAATAAACATATCCACTGCTATAGGAAATGAGAGTTTTGGGGACAGAAGGCTTACCCTCAACAGGATGCTGTTTCGGAAGAGGGCTGTTTCTTCTAATAAGAGCAGAAGATTCCAGCAACGCTGTTGACAATGAAAGGGCAAATTAAATGTTTTCCAGCATTTCTTTAAAGTATATTTACACTGGAAATTTTGGGGATTTTAAATAATGTAAACATTTCTAGAAGAATAGCAGTATATTGGTGTAAATTATGGTAAACTTTCACTTATGGAAGTTTTTTTAACAATAGATTCAGAAGCAGTTATTCAGTTGTTCTTATTTTAATAGTGGATGAGTCTGAAATACAGAATATAAGTGATGGATCAATGGGTTGTCTATAAGCGTGTCTGGGAACTGCTGATATAATTTACTGTTCTTTTCTGTAATGTTTCTAATATATACTTACCCTTTTTCAATCGAGTGTAATGTAATGTGGAATCAACATACTAAACAATGTAAATGATAGATAGTAGAGTACTGATAACTCATCTTTAGACCTCACACCACATCCACTGAAATCTGTGACAAGCTTCCTGCTGACACCAGAGAATTGTGGACAAAGCCAAAATGGTTTGAGCTGTTGATCTGTAGAAGATACACATATACCCCTGAAGGTCTCTAGAAAACAGCTAGCAAAATAATTTATAACTCCTTCAGAGTGCAAGACCAGAGAAGAGTTCAGCCTCGCTGTATTACCTGCCATGAGTTCTGCAAGATGGCACTGGTTGTGTCAGAGGAATTTATATTCAGTGGCACACCTAGGAGAGGAAGAGAAGTGTGTGACTGACATTTAGACCTCCAAGATATGTTGAACAAAAATGTGTGTATGCATGTATGGCCAATTTAAATGCATCCAACTGGATGACACCTCTTGCTTCAGCCCATCCCCCTTGCCTAATGCAGTGCAGCCCTTATACAGGAAAACCTTGAGATGCAAACACCTGGACCAGAGGGAGGCCAGCTCTCAGCCTTTCTGTTCAAGCCAGGTGAGACCAAAAGCCCAGGTCCACACTGCAGAAGTCTGGGTGCCATTGTGTCTGAGGTATAAGCTTGTCCCTGTTCTGCAAAGCGGGCAGTTTGTCCTTGTGTCCCCAGCCACCAAGAGCCCCACTGGGATAAAGGGGTTTTGCCCATGCCTGGAGACAGAAGGACAGGACTCTAACAGCACACAACAGTGACTAGCCACAGCTTGTGCTCATTTCACACAGCTGAAGCTTTAAAAAAAAAAGGATTAAGAGTGTCCAACCCTGAACATTGTGAGGGTCCGCTTCAATACGGCTGGAAGATTATTCCAGATGTTTGGGGCTGGGAGCCTAAGAAAGTGAAGCTTGCCTCCCATAGTTAGTGGAGCTCCAGACACTTGGACATGAATCGCTTGATTTAAGTAGAGGGCAGGCTGGCAGCTAATGCTAGATAAAAGAATACAAAACAGCACTGTAAATAAGATGTGAACAATTATAAACCATAAAAATACCCTTCAGGAAATGCATCACTGCTGTTCTGTTGCTAGCTGCTGGATCTTTCGTTGTGCTTACAGCTTTCCATCCTTT
>VZRZ01003662.1:1053432-1135990 GCA_013398175.1 Climacteris rufus | reverse complement strand
TTGAGGACAAACCCTGGCTGCATATCCAGCACAGCCTGCTCCAGCCGGGACTGGAGGCCACGGGAAGCAGTGGTGCCTCTGGCCGCTGTTCTGGCAGCCTCTGTGGCAGCGAACCCGCAGGGACAATGTGTTCCCTGCTGGCTGCACTGCAAGCGTCAAAACATGTTTGTGTCGAGTCAGCAAGAACCGCCCCATTGGTCATGCCGTTCTCTCCCTCCCTTTCCAGGCTGTTAGAAGGAGCTTCGTCAAAGTCCAAGCCCACATTTAAGTCTGTTCCAGGTGCTGCCTGCAGTTTGCTCCCTCCTGCCTGGAGTCACTTACCCGGCCACCTCGCCAATGCACCCAGGTCACCTGAAAACGAAGGGCAGACAGGGCCTCTCTTTCCCGCTCCCTGCTCCCTGTCAGAGAGGGCAGCTCCCCCTGTGCTCGAGCGAGTTCCAGCTACCGGCCAGAACTCGGTGCCATTTGATATCAAACCCTCCCACACTCACAGCATGGCCAGGCAACAGCAGATAGCGTGTCCTGGTCAGCTGAAAAAGGAGTCCTCTTTCTTGGCCTACAGGCAGGCTGCACCCCGTGTCAAGGCTTCAAGGGACACCGAGTGCAAGACTCGGGTACGTCTCTGAAGCACAGAGGTGCTGTGTGGGATGCCCTGCAAGAGAGCGCCATGACAGCCATAGCACGGCACGTCCAGTACTCGGTGGAGTTTCAGCCAGATGGAAAGAAAAGTAGAAGAGAGCTGGGTTACAGAGGCCTCTGGCATCCAGCTCTCCCCAGCTGTGTCAGGGTCTCTTGGGTGCCTCCATCCAGGCTTGTTAATGCCACATGTCTGCCTGGGGTGGGGTTGTATAAGAGTGTTTGTCCTTTGTTAAGGTTCCCTGAGTGTCCTCAGCTGCTGCTGAGGACAAGTGCAGGAGAAAATGTTTGGGTTTCTCTTGAACTTGCAGCCACTGCAGTGGGAAGCTGCTCTCCACAGAGGGGCTGCAGCCCACGCTGGTGGCTTGTGAGTCCTTTGTAGCAGGGACAGGCCTTTGGGTGTGCCAGAGGGGGAAGAGCACACAGGAGCATTGACTATGACCACATGGAGGCTTGTGTTCATAATAACTTTGTCAGCTTCAGGTATCACAAGTCATAGTTCCCAGCCCTCAAAATGCTGATTTGCATTGTTAAGTAAACACTTGTTTAATCCTCTTGTTTTATACTGGATTTTTTTTTTCTTTTTCTAATTTGCTGTTGAAGTTCACCTCCAAATGGGCATGGCAACTCTCCCAGGTTTATTGAGACACTTGGTATTCACCGTGTGAAAATCTACAAAATCAGTTCTAATTCTAATGCCAGTTCTCCCTTTTCTCTCTCCGTTCTTCCCCCCACCACCATGCAAATTGGCTGAGCTCCTACCTCTCCCCTGCACAACTCCCTGCCACATCTGCCCGTTTCCATCCACCCAGGCTGAACTCTCTTGGCTGGAGCAGGGTCCAACCACAGCTCCAGCAGTGCAAAAAGAAGCTGCCAGAGATAAATGGCTTTGTGGAGAGGGGCTTTGCTGATAGATCTCAGATCTTTAGAGTCTCCTGGTGTCATTAGAAGCCAAGGTCACTGGTTTGTATTTCTTCCCACACCACTGGAGGAGGCAGAATTTGATTTCATGGAAAGCTGGCAGAACAAGGAGTTTCTCTCCTGTTTCTGATTACAGGCTAGAAACCTCCCACTATGCTGGCAGGTGAAATGTGTGGGCACAGCTCAACTCAGCTGATGCTCAGTGAGGCAAGGTACCCTGCCTGTCCCATAAAATCCATCCAGCATTTGCATTTCATCCACCTGCCATATGAGTGAAGGGTATTTGAGAGAAGGCTTTGTTCCAGCAGACTGAAAAAATGAGTAAGTTGCTGTGGGTTAAGAAATTCAGACATGGAGGAGGATGGCACAAACCTGCAGAACCACAGGGCTGTAGAAGGGTAATGATATTGCTGCCCTTGCTAGAAAAGGGTGCAGTGAAAGAGTTGTAATGGGGGTCAGGCACTGTGTCATGGTCCATAGGGAAGGGGGAGAGGAGAGGAGAGGAATCACTGAAATTCTGTGGATTTCTGGTGAAGGGAAGGACAGGACTGTGGAAGAAATGGTCTCATATGACAAACTGAAGTCTAAATTTCCTGCAAGGTATAGTTCAGAGCTTCTGCCACCACAAGATGTGGTCACCATGGACATAGGCTGACAGTTTGCCCTTGAGTTCAGGGCAGACACACACATTTCCCCCAGCAGTGACCTAGGAAACAGCAGGATAGACTCACCAAAAGGGTTGGCTCAGCCTTTCGGAGGTAGGTGTAATTAAGTGGGCTTTGTTGCCACTGGGTTTTTTGGGCCAGTTTTACTCTGCATGAATGTTAAAATACCTACACTACGTTTTTAGCTGTGAAATGGTTTTGCCCTGACTGCAGTGATGTCACTTTGCCTGGTCTTTCCAGCATGCTGTGTGCTTGTAGCCAGCTCAGGTATTGCCCTGCCCTTCAGCAATGCCTGTGTTTTCATGCTGTGTGAATCAGTGGCCATATATTTATAAGGCACACAATTCTGTCCCCTTTTTATAGCAAGTAGACTTTCTGTGAGTATTCCTGCTCTTTTGTTCCTGTACTTTCTTCCTCAGACCTTAGCAGTTATTTATCCTTAGTTCCTAACTAGTGATTTTGTAGGGTTACCAGGAATAGGTAAAGATCCTTATTTTTGACCAGAGTGGTCTGGATTCAACCCCCTTCCTTCCCACTAGTAGCCAGCAATCTTATGGCTATACTGCAGCACTGCAGTATAGTAACTCTCCCACTGAGAGTTACTATTGACATAAAATAACTCAGTGCTGATTGCAGTACCAGCAGCCTGAGCAGACACATCAATTGCACTGTTATAAACCTGAAATGTGGAGTGACTTTGGCACTAGGCAGAAGGCTGATACCAACATCCCTAGTCAGCCCCAGCTTGGAAGAACAGAACTGGGTGGCTCATGGGTGGTGTAAAATCATGTGCCCTCCTGTCCTCATTTCAAATGCCTTAATTGTAATTTAGCAGCACTCCATAAGGTGCCTGTGCAAGGTAAAAGGGCAACACACAGCTGCTACATGATAAGAAAATGTTAACTGTGTATTAAAATCAAACAGGTCATTGGAATGCACAATATCCATTGTCAGCTTTCCTCTTTGTGTCCTATAAAGCTTAAGATGCGTTTGGAGAAATAGTCAGAAAGAAATTTCTGGGCAGCCAACTGATTTCATCTGACAGTTGCTGCATATAGCAATCTTTTCTGACCTGCTCCTCTCCTGTTCCAGACGTCTCTGCCTTTTTGCAGATAGAGACTGTGGTAGATCTTTCAACTACTTTAATATAATTCTTGGGGAGGTTAAGGTGTCAGATGCTAGCTAGGCTTTGGCATCTCTGCTAATAGCATGTTCTGCACTGTCATTTAGTAGAAGAGCAAACCCTAGGGATTACAGGGAAAATCTACTGCCATATTCTGAAAGTAAATGGAAATATTGATGTGTCTGACCCATGTGTTGAAGTGTTTCAGAAAAACAACAGCAGCCCTTCAAGAGCCCTGCAAACCTTCCAGCACACTGAAAACCTGGCATGCCTCTTTGGCCTCTCAGAGTTTAATAAAGGTATGTAATAGCATAGACCACCCCACACTGTTTCAATCTTCCTCTCAGTCTTAAAGACTGAACTCTTGTAGGTTTAATTTAAAGGTATTTGTCCCATGAGCAAAATCTGCTGCCAGAAGCATTAGAGCATTTTCAAAGGATGTTCCTCAAATATGAATGAACTGAGCCCCTGTGATCATTTTAATTGACACAGCAGTGCTTGCAGCTAAAAGTAAAGCTACGACCTTTCATGGCAGACCAGACCTTTTCCCCTGCTGTCTAACATTTGTATTCCTGATATTTTACAAAAATAGTCAGTCTTATTTAGCTTGGGAGATTTCTATAAATTCGTAATCACAGCAGTTACCTTGATTATGTCAAAACTGGTGTATAGGCTGTAAGATATTGCCCCACAGAAAGATGAGAAATGTTTCTTTTCAAGATGGTGAGCAGTTCTGAATAAATAAAATTTCTTTGATGCCGAAACACTTATGGGAACTTACTGTTTTCCCCTTTGATACCCTGATTTGGGTTGAAAACTCCAACCAAAACCATGTCAAAGATTTTGGCTGGGATCTCTCTGCAGGTCTCCTCACACGTGCACAGATGTGCTAATGCACACTAATGCCAGTGTGCACACAGATCCATACAGAGCTGCCAGAATCAAAATGGGCATTTGAATACCATTCTGCTTTTGTGCAGCCATGAGGTTTGGTCCAAAAGCTTACAGGATGATGCAGACAACCTTGTCATCCTCCACATGGCCCTAGTGACAATGCCATGTAACAGCATGAAAAGGGGCACAGACAATCCCTCCCCTTCCTCTGCTGGCTTTTCAAATGCTAAGGACAGAAAGTCATGGAATGCTGGCTGCCTGTGCCAGGTGGCACCAAGGCTCTATATTTTGGTTTGGGCTTTGAACCTTTTGCTGTTTATAATGCAAACTCATATTAATGCAATCCATTACGAGAAGAGCAAGGGATGTGGAAACAGCATCCCCTTGTGTCAAAGGTCCTGAGGCTGAGTATTGCTGCCATTTAGCCAAGCAATAGGCTCTCATCGGGGAGCTTGTTTTTGGGGTAGGCACGGTAACACTGACTCTTGAGTATGATCTTAAAGTACCGGAAATGAGCACATTACAAAACACGTTCTAGGACCAGTCTGTGTGTAGGTAATTGTCTTTACTCAACCAAAGCCCCCTCTGTGGAGAGAAGACCTTACTTAGCACAATTCTCAGCCTGGTGCAACCCTCCTGGTCTTGATATCAGTGCACCAAGTAGGAGGGAGCTGAAAATATATCCTTCCCCTCCTGCCACCAGCAGCACTGGGAAAATAGCCTGTCTCAAGGACAAATGGTGGAAGTTTCAAAAATGTTAGATGGAGGCTGAATAGGAAGTGGTTGATATTTACTGCTTCATCTTCCAATGACCTGAATTGATGCTTTGCAGTCTCTGGCTCTTCTTCCTGGCATTATGCCAGCAGGATAGGCAGCAACGTTGGAGAGGTTAACCAGCCAGCTCTTTTGCTCTCATTATCCTAGTATCTAAATGCTGACCAAGTATGAATAGAGGTTTAAAGCTTTTGCAGGGAAATACAGTCCTGAACAACACTATTAGGCTTGAGTTCTGCCTACAGACTCTCCCTGGATAAATTACTGGAGTTTTGAATCAAGCTGGACCAAATTTGACATCAGGGGCTAAGTTTAAAATTGTTGCAAGAGCACTTTACAAAAAGGATACCCATATTTCCATGAACAGCTGCACTGGTCCTCAAATATATGCAGTGTCCCTAGGGTCATAGAATGGGTACCTTCTTTTGACTGCAATACATATGGCTTAAGAACATCTCTTTATATACAACTGCTAAAAAGCTTGAGGACCAAAACCTAAAATCTCACTGTTATTCCTTGAGAAGTCATTAAGGGAGCTGTGGGAAAGGATAGTTCATTCTTTGTGCTCATCTGTGCTTTTAATATTCTAATAGGCCGTGGAATGCAGTGGAAATGTTTCAAATATGTTTACATCTCTACGAAGAATCCAAAAATCAAAAAGCAACTTATTTCACAGAGGACACCAAACAATCCTGAAAAGAATTTTCTGTCATTTTAGGTCATGACCGTTCTCAAACATATAGTGTAGAGGTCTCTCCTCCATGTGCAGTCATCCAATCTGATGCAGCTTTGAAAATACAAGGGCATGATCAGGAATTATATGACAGTATGAAATTTCAAGATGTTTCAAGACACAGAATCACAGAATCATAGAATATGCTGAGTTGGAAGGGACCCACAAGGATCATTGAGTCCAACTCCTGGCCCTGCACAGGACCATCCCCAAGAGTCACACCATGTGCCTGAGAGCATTGTCCAGACACTTCCTGAACTCTGTCGGGCTGGTGCTGCTCCCCCTTCCCTGGGGCGTCTGTTCCAGTGCCCAACCTCCCTCTGAGTGAAGAACCTTTCTCTAATACCCAGCCTAAACCTCCCCTGACACTTCAGTCCCTTCCCTTGGATCTTGTCACTGTTCACCACAGAGAAGTGGTGTCTGCCCCTTCTTTGTGCATCCCATGAATTTAATAAATGATGATCTTATTGGCAGGTACTCCCATACCTCACATGAGCAACTCCATCCTGCATGTAGGAATAGAGTACAGTAAGAGAGGAAAAATATGCTAAAAAGTAACAAATACTAAGGTTTGCTTACCCTTGGTCTTTCTATCTGAATAACAGAAGCAATTAAAGTGCATCAATCAGGTCTTTTTTTTCTGTGATAGTGATGTTCTCTAGTGTTTTAAGAGCTTGCAAATTCCTATGACTATAATCAGCCTGATCCCACTGTGCTCCCTGACAGATACCACAATGGCTATAATCTGGCACCTGCTTGGTAAAAAGCTTGGAAGTGAGCCTGGGTGCCCACAGAATAAAAATTAAGCGTGTTCACTGCAGAGGGGGAGGATCAGAGGGAATTCAGGAACATTGGTGACAGCCTTTATTCTTCTCTCTCAGCAAGAGAGTCCTGGCTACAACAGGTCAGAAAACACTGCCTTTGTTCTGCCTTAAACCTCCCTCTTCCAGATGCAGAATTTCACTTGCAGAAGCAGTCAGTGTGGGGATGTGTTCCCAATAAAATCAGCTACCTAGTCTTTTCTGGACTGCCCAGCTTGCCCCACTATCAGACTGTTCAGAAAGCAAAAATTGTTTCTTGCCTTCAGTGTGCTCAGAAAGCAACAGACATTTCTTGCCTTGACCAGCTGAAAAATCCTTTTCCTCATGCCTGACTTACATGGATACATCACCCAGAAAAGCTGTGGGTCTAGATAACATGCACTTTTTCATCCTTTCAAATTCACTGGTTTTCTGCAGTGCAGAATTCAGTGGAACCCATTGATCTGGGGGTGCCTCAAGCAGATTCTTCTACAGACAACCTGTCCCAGATGCTGATCATTCTCCCCAGTAAATTACTGTAGTGTGTCTGATAGAGATATCTCTGCAGCTGTATGAAAATCCCTCCTCAATTTAGTGAAATACAGAGACCTATGTTACAACTTTGTTTGTATAAGAAAGCATTTGCCCATGGTCTGTGTCGGTTTTGAAATTCCTTATTGGAATTGGAAAATGCCAAATAGCAATCTTCATTGCTGTCTGGCTAAACATAAACAGAATCCATGAATTGGATTCTCTCCTAACACAGTGTACAAGCTTTAATTAATGAAAACTGAGATGAAAGGAAAGTGATTTGTAACACTAAATAATTTCACATTTCTTCAAATGCTGTTGTCACTTTGTGAGACACAGGGACACTTGAACAGCTTTGCTGCTCCTGTTTGTCTGGGAAGAGCCTAGCGTGGTGTGGGCTGTCTTGCCAAGAGATGACAATAATGATAAGGACTGACAGCTTCACAGTCAGAGATGCAATGAAAAGTCAGGAGTTACTGGCTCTCAGTGGTGGGCAAGGCTCACCTCCCTTTTCACAGAGCCCAGAATTGTCAGGATCTTAAAAAAGCGGAACAGTCCGGATGGATTGCATCAAACTAAAAAAGGGAAGAAAAATAGGGTTTATCTGTAGGTCAGATCACACACTTGTGCTTGCTGTGGGATACTCACTGTGTGAACTGCCACTACTCTGCATTTCATCCTCCTGGACTGAGGAAAGTAGCTCAGACAGAAGCAAAGGAAACCAGTGCTGGCAGGTCCAAAAGCACAAGGTATGCAAATCAGTGTGAATGGCAGGTCTGTAAGAGCACAGCCAACACATCTTCATCTTGGAAACACCTTTTGGTTAATGTGGAATTTCTCTCATCTGCACTTAGCTGCCAAAAACGAGGTATATAGTCCTTGCTAGCAGGCTAGGTTCATTTTATAGTCAATGAAGAGAAGGGTTCATATTCTTCCCAGATCACATCCAGCACCATCCTGGGAGATATAGGGATGGGTATAAGTACAACTGTGCAGGTTTCCAGGGGAAGTGTTTTCTACTTGCCTTTCTTGACACTGGGATATGAATTTATCATTGGTCACAGTGAGAGTGGAAACAGAGACAGCATGTGCCAAACACTAACTGAGTTTGAATATCAATGTACAAATATTTCAGGGCTGCATGTTTCTATCCTGTTCACATATTGTGATTGATAAAGGAAAAAAAATCTTACCATTGAAAAGGATAACAATGACAAAGCTTTATAAGATACAGGCAGATATAGTGAACAGTGAACTAACGTTGAAATGAGAGACATTTCACAGGAAAATACAGAAACTACTGAAGGCCTGTCTGTGGTTACAATTTAAAGCAGTTTGCCTATTTCTTTCTGGGAAAGCATTTCTGTGACTCTGTTATTTGACAGTATCCTTTCTTTTACTCCCAAACAACAGCTGAAGAAAATTATAGTGAAACAATATCAAAGGTTGTTCACATTGAATCTAATGCTATCTAGCAGGCAGTGGAATAACTACTGAAGGAAGCAGCAGCACTGTTTAAGCTAGGCTCACAAAGCAGCGTGTGCCCTGTGTGTGTTTGGAGCAGGGCCCTTTCCAGCTCTGCCTCCCCAGTGCAAACTGCAGCCTGCAGCTGTCATTTCTCAGTGTAGGGAAAGAGAGCAGCTCCAAGGAGAGACAGTAAATCCCAGCCCAGCCTGCAGGCTGGCCAGCAAATGGACACATGCAAAGGGCTGTGTCAGGATTGTGCCTGAATCTCTGGCACCCGCAGAGGCATGTGGGTCTGGGAAGGGAGGTGCCAGTGCCCACTCTGCAGCGGCTCAGTAGATGATTCCTTCTGGTTCCAGCAGTAAGTACTTCTTCATGGACAGAGGGATGGAGAGCAAGGGGACTCCTTGATGGCACCTTTCCGACAATATTGCCCGAATAGTACACCTGCATAAGTGCATGAGCGACCGTGGTGAATTGCTGCACACAGCGAACAAAGAGTCATAGAAATCCTGGTGCCGCTGTAAAAAAAACACAAGCATGTTTTAGGGCATCTGGAATATTTGGAATACAAGGACTTTTGAATCAAAGGAGTAATTATGTCAAAGCATGTAGTTTGTCCCACAATTTTGCCTTTTAACAATATCTTTTCCTCATTAATATCTTATTTTTCATTTAAATTCTCCCTTGCATTTGCAGCTAACCTATCCTGTTCACAGAAACCCAACCCCCGCAACAGAACCTAGAGATACGTAGTCATATCCATGTAATATGGCACTTTAAAAATATTTGCTGACTTAAAAAAATATATAAATATACACATTGACAGATATGAAGAAACACCAATAACAGACAGAATCTTTTCACTTGCTGAGTGCAGGGACAGCTCAACTCCTGCTGTACTGCTGACAAGGGGTGCTCCAAAGGATAATGTTGCAATTAAAATTTCTCAAAAACATGTCTTTTTCCAGTGAGTGATATGCTTTTGTCAAATGACTGATATTAAATGGGCAAGTCTCCATCCTCTGAGATGTTCCTCTCTTTCAAAAACGTTCTTTCTTTCCTATTGTTATATGTGGGTTATGCAAATAATAAGCCTGGATTTTACTGAGTTATAACTCTTTGAGAGCTTACCTCCAAGACATCCTCAGGGATGGCTGCTTTCCACTTAGATGTCGATTTGATGTGTTCATAGGAGTTGATGACTACCTCCACAGCTCTGGGGTGGGAATGACAGGCTTGTAGCACCTGCAGGCAGGATGCATGGAGACCATGAGTACCACCAAGAAGCTGGCACTAGCCTGGATGCTTGGCATTGTGCAGTGGCAAACTGAGACAGACACAGCCAAACAATTAGGAGAGGATAAGGCTGGACATGCAAAACACACAAGGCCCATCTACACTACTAGCACAGCATGAAGTCCCAAGCTCGTTCCCAGTGCACACCCCAGTTTAACTCCATACAGAAGTACTGGCTTAGATCTGCAGAGCAGGCAAGATGGGGTGGGCTTTGCCACCCAAATCTAGAGATGGCTTGTTCATAACCAGATTGAGTGACTCAACACCAGGAAAAGCCATGGACAAAAGTCCTTGCTCCAGGTCATGCAGTCCAGGAACAGAAAAAAATCCCATTATATGAATCAAAAATGCATTGTTACAGAAAAATTTAAAAGAAGACCAGGAGATAACACAGCTCAGAAGCAAGGCTTTCAATCCACACAAGGTCTCTGAAACAACCATTCTGCCCAGTAACTTTAGCTTAATAAAAAAAAAGAAAAACAACCTTTTGTCACTCCTATGCAGGAAATAACATTACATTCACACAACTTTGTCCCACACAGTCACCAGGTTTCACAAACAAAATTGCAGAACATCCCCCTGGGATAAATATTATCCTACATTTTTTACAGATGGGCAAATGATGGTTTGGAAGAGACACCCACTTCGTGCAATAGGAAAAAGGCAGAGGCAGGAAGAGGAGGCTCCAGACCTGGCTCTCAAATACCCTCTAAGAGACTAAGCATTGTTCTGCTACAGAGAGAGCCTGCTCATCATGGGCTCAAGAGGGCACAACCAAAAGTTTGGCATTTTATTCAAAGGCTTCTGGTTGCTTGGCTTGTTAATACTTTACATATATAGTGGAGGAACTGCAAAATGTTGCTTAGGGCACTGGATAAGAGAGAATAAGTCCTGACTACAGCAAGTCTACTTAGTTGTGTGATACAATAAGACTTTCAGGTACTTCTGTCAGTGTCTTGAGTTTTGCAAGCATTTGAAAATTTTTTGGGACCAATCCTGCAAGTATTTTTCTGGGTTTTTTTTGAACATAAGCTATGAGCCCAGTCCCAGCATTTCCCCTTTATTCTCACATTTTCTGGGAATATTCCAAAGCTCTATTGAGATGCATTTCATTTTGAATAGATTTGAATAGATTTTTAAGGTCAGGTGGGACAAAATTAATCTAGTGGTCTCATCCCTGATCTTTGGTGGACACCGTGAAATATGCATTTTATATGACTCAGTTAAACCTGTATGAAGCCAGGTTTGACAAAGGGATGTAGGATCTCTGAAACGAGAAGGTGAACCTGCTCTGAAAAGTTAGGCTTCAACCAGCATTTAGAGTTTGATGTTCCAGGTAGGTTAAGAGCAAAAATTGGATCTGGATCTGGTTCCTGGTATGAACAACTGTAATTTCACTTCAGATAAATGATACCACTCTTACAATAGGTCATCTCACAGTGTTCTGGGCATTCTGGGCCCACACTGAAAGAACTCCAGCAAATCCAGATACCACTATATCCTGAAGTTTGGATCTCTCATCCCTTTCCTGTTCAACACACCACCTCTCTTCACATCCCTACTGTACAAAGACATCCTTAACCTTATGGAATTGCAGAGGGTATATCCTAGCTGCTCCATGATTCAGTAGCAGCTGGTAGCAGATGTCTGGCTGAGCAGCTGGCCGCACAGATGTCACTTTTATGATATACTGCAGGGGTGCACAGCCATTGACATCCATGATGTTTGCTTCTGCTCCTGCCTCTAGCAGCATATGCAGCAGGACATGATCACAGTTCCAGGCAGCTTTGTGGAGTGGTGATTTGAAATCCTCATCACGAGCATTCACTTCAGCTTTATAGTCTAAGAGCATTCGACAGACGAGGTGGTGATCCTGGCTGTATATCTGATCCTTATAGTGAAGGGCCCAGTAGGCTGCACAGGCCAGGGGAGTCTCCATGTAGGCATTGAGAGCATCAACATGTGCTCCTTGTTCCACGTAAAAGGCCACGAGCTCTGGGACACCCAAACGTGCAACAACATGCAGAGGAGTCTCCTCATCCTTGTTGTTTGTTCTTATGTTCACGTTTGCTCCTGCCAAAGAAAGATGATGTGGAAAAATGAAGGTGATGAAACACTGGTTTGGCCATCTCTCTGCTTGGGCCCTTCCTTCCAAGGAGAAGGTCAGGGTGGACAACTGGCATGAAAGACACACACGGAAATGCAAACAGCATGGGCTCTGCATTTCTTAAACCTCCCTTAAAAACTTCCATGTTCTTGGATCTAGCTTGAGATATGATAGCCTGGCCCTGGGATGGATGGAAGAAGACCTTACCTGAACATCCTATTTTGGAGCAGCATGCAGGCCCAAATTTCTTTGCAAAGTGCGTTTTCCTATGAGTTGAGAACTGGTGGAGAGAGGAGAGCAGGACTTCTGCTCCGGAGAACAGCTCTGCTCTGCTCCGTACCCTGGAACGCTCCCTGCAGCACCTCGTTAACCGGAGCCTGGATGAAAGGGCATTTTATGGCCCATCCGTGGCTGATATTAAAGAACCCGTTGGCGGAATCCCCGGCCGGGGGCCCGGGTCCCGTGTGCAGCTGCGGGCAGCGGGAGCGGCTCCGAGCGCCGCTGAAGCAACAGCACCATCTGCCGAGCAGGGACCGGCCCCGCCCGCACACGGCACCGAGCTGCCGCCGTGCCAGGGACGGCAGTCGGAAACTGCCCCTGGGCTGCAAAACCCCGCTGCTAATGCTGCTAAGCCGTGTTGAGTGTTAGTCCTGTTCGCTGTCCCTGACAGAGCATCAGCAGTCCAAGTTTGGAGGCGGTGACCAAACGTGGGATCAGCAGTGCTGGGCTGGAGTCACCCCAGCCAGAGGGGTTAAACTGCAATGACCTGGAGGGATCCCATGGGACACCACGGAGCGGAGACGGCAGGTGGAAGATGCATCTCGGAATCTTTGGTGCAGGGACATTAAGTGACACCTTGGCTTCAGCTCCTGCGGGGTGCTGCTGTGTGAACGTGCCCACCTGAAACTGTTTGCTCCAGACCGTTCCCATTTAATGGGGAATCTCAGCATTTAGCTCATATGGCGATTAGAGTTTACCGAGTGCTTTGCCAGGGAGGGTGCCTTGTAAAGTACTATTATTGCTATTGCTGATGGGTGGGAGGAGAAAGCCTGCAGAATACATCCTTTCACTTGCATTCATCCTATGCTGCATTTCATAAGAGTACATTTGGCTTCTAAGCTTTCCTTTGGTAGCAAATTCAACTCCTGCTGTCAGGACTGTTTGCTTTGGGCAGGATACAACTGGCAGCATTTATTTTCCTTTCTACCAAACAAAATAATATGTATCTTTCCAGCAGAAGAAAAGCAATGTTATTATTCATTTATGACTGCAGATTTCCTTGCCCACAAAGCATACTTGGGCTTTGCATCTCAAGAAAAGCCTTCAATAAGAACACATGTAAGAAAACCAACCCAAAAGCACACCATGGCACAGCGTGATAAACAGGGGAGTCTCTCTGTTTGCAACTGAAGACTTGAACTGCATTATTTTGCTGTACCTTTCATGTGTTTCTTTTACTGTGTCCTGTGTCAGTACCCTTCTGTTAAGGAAATAGTGTGTGACAAATATATTTATGGAGGGATGACATCTATTCATAACTTCATTTGTTACAGACGACCAGCAGCATAATGTACCTTACTTTGGGAAAACAAAAATCTTATATAATAGCCCCCCCCCTTTTTTTTTTTTCTCCAAGCCCTGCACAGATCCAGGAGTTTGGCTGCTGGCAAATGAAAAGACAATACAGATAACTGCATCCATGTTTTCAAGGCCAGATCTCAAAAAACAAGTGGTTGGAAGAATTTTACTCAGGTCCAGGAAAGAACAAGAAAGAAGATAAGATAGGTACCCTTTCATGTGAAAATAACTCAATAGCAAACCCAAATGAAAAAGACAGAAAAAAATACCTAAGAGAAATAGAAACTCCCTGGTTCAGAGGAGCTCTGCTGCTAATGGACTGATTGGGAAGTGGGCTGGAGGCACTGTAATGGAAGTAAGGAAAACGGAGTAAGGACCAGTAGCCAGGGAAAGATAGATGGGGTCAGAAAACAGAATGGGAGAAACTTCCTCTGATCGAGGAGATGGGGACAAGTAGTCTGAGATGAAGACATGGGTCAGCAGGATGTGACCCATCCCTGTGGATGGCAGGGATAAATAGCCATGTACTTTGAGAAATTGCCTGCTAAGAGAAAGCCCAGACCATGCCCACCATCTCTGCCCATGCCATGAGAGATGCTCCAGAGCTCTGCCTTACCTCTCCAAACCAGCTGCTGGGCACAAGGCATGGAGGTTCGCGACGTGCAGAAGTGCAAGGGCGCCTGCCCACTCATTGAGAAGCAGTTCAGCTTGGCCCCGTGGTTGCACAGGATCTCGAGGCACTCCACGTTTGCCATCTCACAGGCTATGTGGATCGCAGCCTTTCCGTTGGGCCGGCAGTTGATTGTTGCTTTGTGGTTCAGGAGGACCGAAAGGCTCTCCAGATGTCCATACATGACCGCTAGATGAAGTCCGGTTGCCCAGGATATTTTTAATTTGTAGCTAGGCAGCCAGTACCCTGTTCAAAGTGAGAATGTGTTACGGCCTTGGCAAAGACTTTTCTTTGGACTATCCACCTACTGGGAATAATTGAAGGGGAAGGAAGGGTTGGAGTTTTAATGCAATTTACTGTAGTTTCACCAGCATAGTGCACACCAAGTTCCCTCAAGCGTAACTTCATTTTCATTGAGCACTGTTACTTTGTGTGCTGAATAGCCTGCCTTTTGCAGAGATAATTCCCACGTAGACGTATTCTGAAATAAGCTGTTAGATTTTTTTGTGACCTGTGTAGATTAAATTAAAAAAATAAAATATGCTTAGAGTGTTTCAAGTGTCACCAGCTAAAAAATATGGGGAAGTGGGATCTTCAGCTTGCCAATAGCAGAATAAAGGTGGCATTGGAATAAGAAAGCATATACTTAGGACAGTGACTCAACAGACAGCTCATTCTACTGTTTGTGTGTGGGAGATGGAAGGATCTTGCATGTCAGGAGCTGGATTCAGACCTTCAGGGATGCAATACACATAGATGGCCCCTGGTACTGTGGCTGCAGCTGTGTAAGGGACCTGCTGCCAACTACTGCCCTGAGGAGCATGCAGTGAGGAGACTGGATGCTGATGTAAATTAGGCTGAAGAGCCAAATAGAAGCAGTGACACTTTAACATGAAATTTGGCTCCAAAGTGTTTGGATTTTTCTCAGAAAATGTCACAATTTTTTTTTTCTTTCTTTTTTTCTTTTTTTTTTTTGTTACTTACAAACAAGTGTAAGACCAAATAAGACTTAAATACTTGTTCCCAAAATAGGAGTACATGCTTAATGACTGCACAGATACAGTCTCAGAAGTGATTATTATAATCACTTGTTTAAAAAAAGTGAAGAACCATAATAATGTGCAGAAGGGCAAGAGAAGTTTAATTTTTTTTTTTCTTTTTAGATACAGCAGCTGCATCTTAGCTGGAATGTGCCTATAAAATTCTCTGGGTTTGATTTATCTATTTCTGTTTCGACAACTGGCTGGTTGAAATCTGTTATCACATAAAAAACACAGAAAAAATACTGAAGATGTATAATGAGGTCAAATTAATTCAAAGCTTCCGTTTTTAGTCTCCTTAGTTTTTCAACCCTAATGTCATATACATACAGTTTTTACAGTATTCATGAGATACAAGAAGGAAGGAAACAAAGTGCTGGTGGCACAGAGAAATGGATTAAAATTTTTCTTTCTTCCTAGATAAATTATAAATATATTTTTAGATAGGGGCAAGAAACTGCAGACCATGTCATCTACTCTAGGACCAAATTTTGGGGACTTCCAAGCCCCAAGGAACCCACACTGTGAATGGCAAGGGCAGCAGCCCTGAGGCTCCGGAGTGCCCGAGGGGGGTGACAGCCGCCTCTGAGGACACTCAACCCGCTGACTGTGCAGGTTACACTGGCAACTCTCTTAGGGCGACCTTCTCATCATATACCCTCCAACCAGGCACAGAGAAGGTGGGCTATGTCCCAAAGGCTCTGCATGTAGCAGAGCAAGCTTCTTAAATCCTCTCCCTATCCAACTCCACGTGCAGTATTCCCCCTTACTGGAGAGCTGTGGAGCATTGCTGGTTTATCCCACACTGAACTGGGTCTCACATTTATGGCCAGATGTAAGCCATAAATTATACATCAACAGCAGGAAAGTGATCCCAAAAAGCCAAGTTATCACTTTTTATAGCAGTTTTCCTGCCTGAGATCACCATTTACTTCTTTTGCCTGTGCTGCTTGCAGGTGAGTTGTGGTCAGACACCCTCAAGGAGCATCTCCCACGTCCTCTGCCCAAACCTGCAGACATCTCTGAGCTTGGAGGGACAGGGACAAGCACTGAGCAGGAAGCAGATATGGGCTCCATGGGACACCTCATTCAGCTTACCTGTTTCTTTGGTTAGAAAGATGAAAAAGCCATGCTGCCAGCAAGATCAGTGTCTTTGAGAGAGCTCAGCCTCTTTGGAAGAGAGGAAGCAAAGCCACTCCATCACCCATGACATCTCTTTTCCACTTCATCGCTAAGGGCCACAGCAAAGCTCAGACTGTCTGAATGGTGGGGTGGTAGGGGTGAATTTTTCTCCCCTCTTCATTCTCAAGGAAAACCCCCTTTCATATCACAGTTAAATGGTATTCAGGACAAAAGCAAAATTTACACTAGAGTTGATAGAAGTGCCTCCTACCTTTCAGACAAAGTGAATCAATGCTGTGATTTAGGCCATAAGGTGCCTTTACCTCTCTACTTTTTGGAAAACAGAGAGAATTCTTCAAAAGAGGCTAGTTAATGCTTGCAGTCAAATGATCTACAATTAAAAATCTATGCATTAATCCTGTAGTCTCAAACCACAACCAGATTGCATCTGAGGACAGAAGATGTATTTTAAGATAAATTCAGCACTGTATGGTTTAGTTCATACACTGTCCCTAAGGGAAATACATCATGACTGCATCATCCTCACCCTGAAGAAATCAAAACAGAGGGAACCAATTGTTAAATAAGGGGTAAACACAGAAAAAGAGAAGAGGTGAGATATTGTCCCTTCTTTATACCACAGAAGAGAAAGTGCATTTGCTGTGCTGCTGCCACTGGAGGTGTTTATCTCCACATATAATTAACTTCTGGCAGAGACTGATCATTACTGTTTACTAAATACACATGAAGAGTCTGTTAGCAAGTAGGTCATGAAGTATGTTGATTTTAGCAAAGAATAAACTCGGTTTATTGTTGTAAGTTGTAAGGTTTTGGAAACTTTCAGTGTCTCGCTGGGAACTGGTTTGGGTTTTCTACACCCCAAAACAGATGTCTTTCCTGGCTGTGTTTTTCCAGATTGTTTTTCTGTTTCAATAAACTAGCACATCCTCACTTTCTGTCATTTAAAAAAATAAATCTTCTCCCATCCAGCAACATCCAAGGTCCATAGGATTTCCCTAGCTCTCCTGACCTAAGGAGAATCCATTTACTGCTACTGTAAATTGCAAATGGAAGACAGGGAATACTTTATGTTTCTAAATATTCTGTATATGTGAATGGGTTCATGCAAGAAATGTATCTATCACATTTAGCCTGCATGTGTCTATTCTGGGCTTTGCACACGAGTTCTCTGCGAGGAAATGGCAAAGGACTCCTCTTTCTGGACTCCACTGCAGCTGCAGCATGAAGGCTCAGGCTGGGCTCTGGCCTGCCCTTCACCAAGCCCGGCGGGTACAGCTGATAAGCTCCCTTACTACAGTGGCCCTGGCCATATGAGCCTACTGAGACAGTACAGCCTATGGATTGGCTTGTGCTGCAGCTTCAGAAGAGATCAAAGGCCACAGTTTCCTGAAAATCACTCAAACCCCTCTACTTCCTGGCTGGTGAAGGCTGACACATTTACCTTGTTTGTAGGATGCCAGAATCAGGTTTTCATCTTCGACTTCAAACACTGTGTCCACATCTATTTTCTTTTGGCTCAAGAGCTCTTCCAGTGTTTCAAAGTCATTGGACTTCAGGGCTTCAAGAAAAGTTTTTTTCACCAACTTTGCAGCTGCAGCTCGAGTAATTTTCCCCTCTGTATTCTCTCCCTCTTTGTATGTCTCCTCCAAATCCATTTCCAAACGTATCTGTTTGTGCTGTGAAGAGGGACAGACTGAGGTCCCTATAGCACCGTTGCATGCTGGAGTTTCTGAAGACCAGAAGGTAATTTTATCACTCAGTCATGCTGATCTGCTTGTTCTATTTATATGAGGAGCATTTCAGGCATCGAAATGCCACTCTTAGATATCACCACACTCTTTTGATGAAAGTGAGGACAGACACACTAGCAATTAAAGCAAAAGAAGAGTTATCTCCATGGACTTTATACACATTAAGCTTCATTAAACACCTGATTACCTTCTGCTCCTGCCCATATGCTTACATTAAAAGACACTAGTCCTGGATGTTGTTTATCAGCTGAAGAAGCACCCACACTTCCTTTCAGAGTTGCCATGGCTGATTTATTGGCTGCAATGCAATGTGATGCTCTGCCTGCAGATGCCTTTTAACTAGTGCAATTCAGGAAAAAAAAATTAGAAAAAACTCCAGGGCACTCTTCCTGTCTCACTGTCCTCCAGGACAGCATTCTGATTGTCAGTGCTAGGTTCAGGGGCAACAAGCAGCGCACCTTGGAAGGAGAAATGCTGGGATGAGGGGGCTGCAGAGCTGTACAGCCATGTTATGGGCTGAGGGATCTCATACACTCCAGGGGCTTTATGTGTGAATTAACTCAGGTGCAAGCACAAGAGGCTGCATAGGTACATAGGCTCTTCCCCTGCTCACCCTCCACATAAATTCAGAACTTCTCCCTCACAAGCCCACTGAACACTGCCCCCTCCCTGCCTTTTCCTGCTGTCTTTGCCAACCCCATCCCTGTATTGACAGCAGTCTGAGGATGTAAACTCATATGTAGCTAGCATAAGCTGCTGCCGTGCATCACTTTGAAGTGGTTCACACCTGCACCCACTTGGGCTGCTGGATGAGACCATAGATAGAAGGACACTATTTACCCTTGATTTTAATCACCCAGCAAACCAGACACCACCACAAGCATTTTAAAGAAATCTTCACATTTCTCCTTCCTGTGAGTTTGGTTGCCAAGTGGGCTGATAGAGAAACGTGAGCCAGGTGACAGTGGAAGTCAGAGCAGGCTCTCTGCTCATAGGGTTTCCAAAGGCCAGGCTCCTCAGGCAGCCTCATGCTGCAGGAGCTGCAGGAGCCCTGTCCATGGGAATGCTCACCAGCTCTCTCCTACAACCAGCACTCAACAGGGTCAGTACCTGACAGCAGTTCATATTTATGAGTTCCTCCTACCTATGTACTTTTGGATGAAAAATACTTTATAAATTTCAATTCCCTGAGATAATGTACATTGTAATAGACACAGTGGAAAGGAAAACGGCTTGCCCTGGTGCTAGAGGTCCCAGGCAGCTCATCTGTGTCTTCTGAGGCTTAAGAGCAGAGTTGGCAATAGGCTCTTCATATCTTTACATTCTCTTCTGCAGAGCCACCTCCCTCTTAATTTGTTACTTTCAGTAGTGGATGACTTCAGGCTTTAAAAAGAGTGTTGATGCTTGTCTGGTGTGAGGAGAGGAACAAGAAGTGAACTCCAGATTTTATGGGCTTCTTGTTATCTGCAAGATTTTTTTTAAACCACTGTATGCCTGGAAAGTCATTGATTCATAACACACTGATGTAGCTGCAATCCATTGTTCACCACAGCTTCACTTTCGATTTGAAATGGACTAGATTTTTATCTATCATCTTTCACAAATAGTATTATATGACACAAGGAGGTTCAATCTGGCTGAAAGGATCGTGCTGGGACATCTCTACACTGTTTTGCCACTTGAAGGTTGACATGCACAAGCACGTTGCTGTAACAGATCACTGCACACCTGCTGATCCATCGTGCTTGCTCTTGGTTGACAAGCAAGGTGAAGTAATTTGTGCTGGCTTGGCCCACAATGAAAGAGAAAGCTGATTAAAATTGCTTTACATTTGTCATCGTCCAGGGGCATGCACAGGAAGGAACAGCACCTCAGACCAGGTGATGCATTACAACTTGCTCACCTTCAGCAATTTGTGTGGCCCTGCTCTGAGTGTCATGGAAGTTTTTCTTGTCATTATTAAGTTTAAAAGAGAAAGGAAACAATTCTAGATACCTATATAGCCTTTGTAGTTAGTGTTTTCCTGTAAGCAGTATTTGGGTCTAATCTTGAAAAAAACGACTCATATGCATGGTTTCGGTACAATTACACACAAGAATTAGGAAATGGTTTTATGTTTTAAATTGACAAACAATTACAGAAAGCTAGATAGTCTTTTTAAAGCACGACACGAGTACTTTTCTTAATTTGCCTGAAGTATAATCAAAACATATTTGAGAATATATAAATACTGTAAGTCAAGGGGGGGAGCAAAGGGATCAGTTTTTACTAAGCATCTGTATTTTTGCTGTCTCTGCGATTTCCTACAGGCTTGTCCCTCACCGTACCACAAGGTGGCAGTTTGATTTTGAAAGTCAACACTGATGTCATCCAATCCCCAGGTCTGCCAAATATTCTGAACATCTCACTGTGAAACAATAGCTCATCCCTTGGTTAATATAAATTACGGTTGTAGTATTTACAATAGTTATATGTTCGAATTGAGGCCATTATCTTTGGGTACCGTGCATTCACACACTGTATCCACTAAAAAAAGACATTGTTTCCACATTTAGGATCAATTGTCTAAATTACAGAGCTAATGCAAAGGCGTGTTTTTGCCAGGGAGACAGCTCCTGCCCCCAAGCTTTCCTTCTGCTCCACACAGTGGCACACAACACAGGATACACCACAGGCACACAAACACCTGCACCCCAGGGGGACAGGCTGGATCTGCCCCTCAAAAGTGGTTACAGCAGGTCAGGAGAAGCAGGTGTGAAGGTTACACGGTAAACACAGCAGACAACCTCTTGATGTGCACTCTATTTCCCACATCAGGTGATGGGACTATTGCCCAGTTGGGGCAATAGTTGGGTCGCTGGGGATCCTCTCCATCAGCAATATCATTTCTTATTCTGAAGTTCACTGAAGAAAAGGGAAGTATTTCCACTGATTTCAGTGGGCCATGTCCTTTACTAGGTTGGGCACCAAGCAGCCAAGCTGAGCAAGGGAAAGCTGTCTGGAGGTGAGTGCAGGAGCACCACTGGGGTGGTATGAGAAGGACGATAGGTGGCACAGGAGTGTGCATGAAAATCAGAGTTGGGACTGCTCATAAGAAGACAACACAGGCTTAAGCAGAGAGTGAGAGAAGATGTACTGGCAGGCTGTGCAGAGTGTGATTCCTGAGGAGCCAGGGCCCCTCCATTGGCACTTGCTGATGTAGAGCAATAATCTGTTGGCAGCCACATAACTCACAGCAGGGCTGGGAACAGCTCGAATGGAGGTTGGAGTTGAAAACCAACCTCCTGAACTCCATGCTGGGGCAGGCAGGAAGCCAGCAAAAGAATCTTGGTGATGCAAGCAGAGCCATGGGGCTTCTCCAAGTGCGATACCAAGGGCCCTGGCAGCCCCCTGGCAGTCCCAGCCTGTTTGGCAGCAACCCTGTTCCAGTGGCAGCACCGTGGGAGTGCAGAGAGCAGCAGGAGATGCAGGGTCACCCACACAGGTGTTGTCACGAATGCTCTCCCCCGCAGAGAGGCCTGCCCTGCAGCAGTGTCCCAGCACACCCAGCCAGGCAGGCTGGCTGCCGGCAAACGCCGGTTGCTTCAGCAGCAGGAACACAGCCTCACTGTGAAGCAGCCTCTTCTGCTCTGAAGGCTTACATATTGAGGGGAAATGTACTGAACGTCAGATCTGTGGGCCTGAAGCAAAAAACAGATTCTTGAGTTAATCCCACTCTTTGATTCCTTCTGAACAGTGCATGCTTGTGGGAATACTGTTGCAGTTGTGATCGCAGCCCCCTCGCTCTGCCGGGGCCCTTACAGCATCTGCAGCATCAGACCAAGTCTGCCACGCTGCTGCCCACTCCGTGGGCAATGTTACCTTGTATATCCCTTGTGTTGCCAAGTATATCCCCTGTTTCTTGACAGCTCTCAGTTCCCAAACTGGATTAAGCACAGCCCTCTTACTTATTCATTTCACACATTTCTTTTGCTAATATTAGTATTGATTTTCTTTTCCGCTGCTGTACATCTTTCTGCCAGTTTTAGCCATCATTATATTTTATCTGATTTTCTTTTTCAAGGATGCTGACTCTGAGTGTCGAGATTACATAAATCATCCCCATGCTTCTTGCTTTATTTCTTATTAGGAAAAAAGCTCTTTAGCTGTGACAGTTGAAAAATATATTCCCCTGGTGCTCAGCTGTAAATCATCTTTTGAGAAAAATCCTTTCTGTAAATTTATCCCTGTGGCTGGTTAACCTGAAACCTTCTTAGTATCATTAGTTTGGAATACTCGTCTTGTTTTTCGTTGTAATGTTTCACTTTCGTTCTCATTTGCAAGGGATGCAAACAGTCTCAGATACTCAAAGGCACTCAGACATAAACTTTCCAAGTCACTGAAGTGAAATTCCCAGGAACTGGGAACCTGTGTGCCTAAAAGAGTAGGGGCCTTGTAGGTTTGTTTCCAGTAAAGCAAGAATAATGTAGAAATATGGAGCAAGCGATGTGCTTAAGCCTTAAGGTACATGTGTGTTACAAAATCAAAAGTTGATGACATCAATGCAGAATTTTGTTCTCATGGAGCTTCATGTCTGAAGACTTCATGGTGAAAGTTTAACCCATCCTTCCATGGGTTTTGTTTTGGCTTTTATGCCTGCTCTTTCCATTCTCAGCCCCAGGAATCCATTTCCTTAATTCCTGAACTTTGTTCTAATTCCTGCTATCAGTGTATTTATTAGCATGTTCAGAAGCTCAGGGTTGAATTAGCTCTTGATATTGGAGTATTAGCTGTTAAACTTAGGATATTTTAAAATGAGGAATAGCCTTTCAAAAATTACTACTAAAATAATTGTTAATTTATTGCCCTATAAAAAGTATGCACAAAATGCACTTGGTCTACAAAAACCATTAAAACAAATACCATAGTTACCAAGACAGAACACTTGAAGGTTCTCTTTGATTCAAAGGGTGTGAGTGTTGGAAACATGGGCATGTACACAGACAGAACTTAAAATCAGGTGGGCAGTATTTTCAAGACATGGAGAAGACAAATCTTGCCTATCTATGCTTAGTGGAATATTCTCCTCGTATTTTTTGCAGCTTGATGTCAGAGTATCTGATAGCATTTAAAATAGTAGGATTTTGTAACCAAACTTAAACGTGAATGTGAAGCTTTACCACTTCTTTCCTCCTGTTGAAGTGAGGCATGGACTGTGGTTTCAATGGAGCCTGTGGAAAGCAGTTCTTTAAAGACAAGTAACCCTTCACAGTAAAAATAATTCATTTCCCCCAGAAAGTGCCTTGCAGGCAGCTGCATCTCCCCTACCCACTCAGATGCCCGGCTGCTGCTGGGCCAGGCTCCCTGCTGGGGCTGAACCCTGGCAGCAGTCAGCTGAAAATGAAAGATTCTCATCACGCTCTTCCCAACAAGTTTTGCCTTGCCTGTCAAAGTGAGATTTGTGCAGAGCAGAGATGGTGTCTATGAGATGGTTTCTATATATTAAATCGTTTTTTTGATGTTAAATATATATTGAATAAAGTGACAGGAGTTTTAGGACAAACAGCCAAAGTGTGAAAGCATATCTAGTTCTGAAGGTGCTCTGAAATACCAGTCTTTTTGGATCAAATTATTGATGTATGAAGGAATGTAAAGACTTTCAGCTGTACTAGTGTTCTCTGAACAGCAACCAAGTAGCTGGCTGTTTGCTGGCCTGGGAATCCACCTATTCCTGCTCTGAAGGATGGGATTTGAAGCAATGCCAAAATAAAGCGTATGGAAGAATCTGCCAAAAGGGTGGAATGTGTGGAGAGGGAAGAGGACATATCACAAATTAAGCAGTGATGCACAGTGCAGGGCTGATGTGGCATCATAATTGTCCTGTGCCTACGGGGTTGTGCCAGTGCTTTTGATGAATGTTTTCAATCTCTGCTGTTGCCTGTGCTTCCCACCCTTGCTGATAAATCAGTCACTGATACACAGTGGCTGCTTGCTACATTTCTAAGCAATGCAAGGTGTCAAGCTTGCTCATTCGGGGTGTTGCCATCTACCACCCCCAAGCACGACAGATCAAGTTCACAGGTGCAGAAGTGATACAATATAGATGTGTTAGTCTAAATCAGGATGTGCAGATTATGTTAGATGCTGGTTTTATTGGTACTGGACAGGATAAATCCTGCTCCAACTGCAGGAATTCCAGCTCTTGTTGACAGACACCCAAAATGTGCGTGAATGGTGCAAGGCTGGCTCAACTTTGATGCTGTTGTGTGGGATGCGGAGCAAAGGGGGTGAGAAGTGAATCGCCTCCATCAGTGTGGAGTGGAGGGTGTATGAACAAATTCTACCATCATGGAATGGAGCTTAATATGTTTATTCACCACCCCGAGTCCATTACTACAAAAGTCAAGAAAATAAAAGCAAATATTTCTCATTTAAGCTTATAGTTGCCTTGATTTACACCACTTATTAAAAGTTTCCCTGAGGAAAGAAAATAACTAATATTACCATTTACCTCCTCAGCCTCTGAATGACTGAACCAGTAATATGGCAAAAACATCAGCATCTTATAGCTATTTATATTTTGATTTTCTGTGTGTTGCTGTTTCCAACATTATATAGAATACAAATTGTAAAATTATATTCACTTTAATAAGTCTGAGTTAATTTACTAGATCTGTATAGAAAAATGTGCCTGCAATATTAAAAGCATTTTGTTTCCATTTTAAAATCTGTTGCCATAGTGACCAATCACAACTGTCTCAGTAGCTTTGTCTAGGCATTGGATGTAGGCCTTATTTTTGCTTTGTTTTTTTTTTTTTTCCCTGCATTCACTGGGCCAAGTCCTCATTTAACTCATTTTTTATTATTTTTATAGTCTGTCCTTTTCAAACTATATTCTCAATTAAATTATTAAGAGTTTTAACTGAGTTGAAAATAAAGATCACAACTTGGCTCTGCCTTTTAAATCATTGTATAAGAAAGAGGAAAATACAATGCTGCACACTGTGGGCTTTTTTTGTCATCAACAGAGTACCCAGACCTAATATAAGAAGGAGTCCTGAAATACCAAAAGCCCTGGGACTCTGACACCTCTTAGTATCAATGTAGTCATGTCAAAGATCTGGTGAATTGCATCTAAAACTGAAAAGCACTTGGAGAAATTCTTGATATTTCAAGAAGATTCTTTATAATTACACCTTTAAAAAAATCAACCCACTTATCACTCTGTTGCAGCACAAACCTTGTCAATAATGTACATCCTTCTGAGAAATGATAACTTAACGCAGTGTTTTTATTCCTGCTTGAAACATGTAATTTCAGAAGAACAGGCTAAAGAGTCTGCACATTGCTGTATCCCCTCCACCTGGGGCTGGTGGAAGATTTTTACATGGGGAGAACATTTCTGAAGCAAGGAAGAGTAAGAGAGAGCAGATCTAGTTACTCACTTTTGCCATCACCTTTCTCAGGATGAGCCTTTCGTTTCCTTGGTAGGCACAAAGAAGCATAATAAAACCATTCAGACAGACACAAGGCAGAGTCAGATAGTTTGGAAGATTATGTGACTCTTACAGCATGCCAATGCTCAGCTCAGACAAGAAAATATTTTTCTTCCTTTGCCCAAACATCGATACCTACAGCATAAACATCTGATTCTTGAATTTGTCACATTGTCTCCTGCAAGAGTCTGTGGAAACACTTGTAGGGTGCAATTTCACTCTTCTGAGGATGGAAATCTAAACCAGATCAGACATACTCTGGAAACATTAAGTGTAAAGCAAATTAAATATAATCTGGGTTATAAATTTGGTTATAAAATAAGCCAAATAAAAGAGATTACAAATAACCCTCTGTAGAAGAGTACTTTTAGTAGTAAATTATAGATGTTTGTGAAAGGCAGCAATTTAATCAATATATAGATAAGCAAGTTGATTTTTAGAACATGTTTAGTCATAATATGCAGAAAAAAGTTAAATAGTAAATAAGGTATGCACAATGGTGATGTTAGAAACTGCTTTCAAATAGTATGCAAAAATAGAACATTACTGTTTTTCATATATTTATTCCTTTTTTTACTTACTTAACACTGAAATCAAATTTTGATACAAAATCTGTTGTGCTATTCAGCAAACAATGGGGTTTTTTTCTTAATCCATCTAATTGCTCACCTCTGAGTCAATGGACAGTGCACTGAGAGATCTGGTCATCATAGAGATATGCCTGATTCCTGAAGGAGAGGTCCACAGAAGAAGGCAGAGAGCTCCCTTTAGAAAAAAAATCCAACTTTTCCTTCTAGTGACATTCTTTCTTACTTGTATTTAAAATGATTCTCTAAAAGACAAAATTCCCCAAACCCTAGTAATATAATTCTGACTTATTTTCTTACAAGTGGTATGTATTGTTCACATGCTAAAACCTCTGAGAAAGTTGGTACTGCAAAAAGTGAGAGTAAGTATCCAAAGTGGCTGCAATCTAATACATCTCAGAGGAAACACTTTGAGGAAGATTTCTGTGCTAATGTGCAGTTCTGTGACTGCTGTTTGACGTCCAAAGCAGAGTGGATGAAAGAGCAAAAGCTAGCCTGGGATGGAGCGGCCCGACTGCTCAGGTTGCCCCAGTTTGGTCACTGATGCCTGTGGGACTGAGTACAGGTGATCCCCGGGGCAGCTGAGGGGTGCAAGGAGGCTTGTGGCTCCCAGGAATGAACCTCCTGCCCAAACTATTCCCTCCCAGCACCCAAAGCCTGCTCGTGACCAACACCCTGGGAGACATACATGGCACCGTGTTGGCAACCCAGTGGCATCTGCACCTAAAAGTGTCCAGTGTACTTCTAGGAGAAGGAAAAGAGTAGGAATGGAATCTGCTTTCTTCCTGAAAAAAAAAAAATCCCTGAACCATCTCAATAAAACACAAGAGATTTTAAGGGATTTTAGGACTCAGAGGAAAACCAGACTCTTGGCAAAAAACTTCAAGGAAGCTGCAAGCCAGAGCCAGCCACGTGAGTCTCCAGCTGAGGATGTCAGGGATGACAGGTCTTCTTTTCTGTGCTCTCTCTGGGAACACCCAAATGCCCATGGCTGCATCTGACCTGCTGTGCAGAGAAGCCCCTAGGCCAGACTGAGGCCAGCAGACTCACCTGTCTATATTTTCTTCTGAACGTTGCATAGCACTCAGTTGTGTCAGTGAAGACACTTTACGCAACTATTGAGGCCCCACATAGGCTTTAAAGGAAAAGGGCTGAAAGTTCCAACCATGTGCAATTTTATTGAATTGTAAACTTGTGCCACTGGGTTATAAGAAAACATGAATTCAACAAGTTTTGAAGTTGCTAATGTGAACAAAACCAAAGCCAACCACCAAAGCCAACCACCAAAGCCAACCACCAAACCCACTTTTATGGATAATAGAATTTCAGAAATCAGAATGTACATATTGGCTTGACACCTTAGTAGTAGATCACAAGAATGTTTAAACAGGTGGTACTGGAGTGCTCTGCAGCCTTCTGATCATTGTATGCAAGGCTGCTGAAAGATGAAGGTACATGGCCTTATTTATTGTTCATGGTCCTGCTATTTATAAGTCAAATTAATGTGGACAAAATTTGGAACACAGCATGGTCAGCACTGTGTGTACCTCCCCACTTTGACCAGAAATGTTAAGCTTCTCTCAAAGATGCTATTCAGAGGTTTAAAATGTAATATTTGCTGCTTTCTTATTATATAATAGAATCAGCTATTTGCTTTTCAATTTCAAATTTTTGCTCATGTTAGAACAAAGGGTGGACCACAGAAGAAAATGTATGCAGTGTCTCCTAAAAAATTGTTGGCAGCCAAATTTTAATAGTTTTGATGCCAAGGAGCTCAAGCTGTCTACATGCTGGAGGGCTGCTGGGACCAGTCACCCAGGGTACCTCCAAGGAGATGAGGAGAAATACAGTGTTTCTGGTTGTCAAGTGTACAGCACTCCATGCTGTGCACCCTCTAGCTCCACTTCGTTTTCCTTGTGTTGAAATTAGGCAGAAGAGACAAAGCCTCACTTCTTTTCTAGAAGGTATTACCGCGATGCCCCGTTATTTCGGCTTATCCCGGTAATCAGTCGAAGACGCAGAAATAATGAGAGCTGGAGTTTCGGGCTGTGTTCAGAGCAAGGGCGGAAAAAGGGGAAAAACCCCGTTCGTTTAATTCTTATATNAAGAAGGTACATCAGAGCCTGATGAGATTCACGTGCAACTGTTCTTGAGCTGAATTAGGCTGAGTGAGATGGATGCCTACACCTGACAGTGCCCTACAGCACCTCGTGGGTGCTTTCCCTATCTGCCACTCACATGGTGCCTCCTCCACAAAAGCAGAGTGCAGCAGGCAGGGTTGGGGTGTTGTTTTTGGATGCTACAAAGGCTCTGGCTCTACCGAGGCCACATTATTTGCTCTTTGGCACATGTTTGCAGAGGAGAGGCTGTGATTTCATAACCTCAAGGATTTCAATAAGTGCTAGATTAGGTCCTACAGTCTTTTTTACTGTATCTGTTCATGGTTTATGCTTAAAAGAAAAGTAAAATAGCTTAGGAATCCACATGAATTATACCTTCATATATAGGTATATATTATACCTATATATGAATTATACCTTTATATTACATGGTGTTACAACAGTGTACAGCCATATATATCCATACATTGTTATACTTGAATGAAACAATTTTTGAAGATAAATGTTAAGAATATAAGTGCAAATAGGTTAAACCACTTATTCAGCTGTATAACTGCAGGAATCTTTACTTTTTAAGATTTACAGTGAGTATGATCCAGACAGCCTCATCTATGGGGATATTATTGTTTTCAGTTTGCTCTTACAACTTAACTAAATCTTAGCTGGAAGACTTTATGCTTTATTCTTATCTTAATTCCAGGGGAAGGTGGGTAATCATACCCTGTGTAGGGATCAGACTCTAGGTGCACACTCTATATTACTTAGTGGTCTCTCCCAACTTGCTTATCCAAATAATTAGATAATAATATTTTTGTAACTCATAGCTTTATGACAGTGTATTTAGTTTTCACATCATTTTTACCAGAAGGGTTTGAGTATTCAGAAAACAAATCCAGACACAAACAAAACCACTCAAATACCTGTACAAAGCTCTTCACACTGAAAACAATTATAAGGATATGTCATTCCTCTTGCTTCTGTTTAGACAGGCTCATAGACTGGGTTTGCAGCAATCCGGTCTAACTGCCAAGTATCTTTAAGACTGCAGTTAGTCAAAGCTGCCAAAAAATGTGAGCAAAGTTGATTCTGTTACTTCTCATTGCCTGACTCTTCTATCTTGCTGTCTTGTCCCCCAAGCTACTTCTCCTGCCAGAGCTACTCCCGATGCTAAAGCAAATGGCTGCTATTTGCAAGGCTGCTCTCAGGTCTGTCAGCACTTGGCTTTAAACACTGGCAGTAAAATAAACAGTGTGGATGTGTGTGTGTGATTTTATCCATATATATGACCTCCCTACCACAGCAACTCTGGCTTCTCCCTGCATCTGTGAGTCCCTCCCTGGTAGAGAGGAGACCATAGTTCAGCCTCCCTGAGCTTTCTCACAATACCCCCTGCTCTTCCTACACAGCTACAGCGGAACACGAAGCTGAATGTGAAGCAACCTACATGATAAGAGTGTGGTTTTGTCACTCAGTGAACACAGAGGGATCAGGTCAAACTGAACTACTGAACCTCCGATGCCATCTCACCCAGAGACAAGGAAATTAATTTGGGTCTCTGCTGCTCCTGGTTATCTGAAACACCAAACATTCTGGCTACAAATTACATATAATCCAAATCCACTCATACAGTTTCAGGCTATCATCTCTCCAATGAAGAAGTATGAAGTGCATTTCACAGCATTAGAATTGATGATTCCTCCTCTAGAACAGTCTAGCTTGAAGGTTGCCTTACCTTTGTGTCATGTAAGAACCTCCATAGTCAACATCTACTCTCATGTATTTGAAGCAGCACTAGTAACACCAGCATCAGGACTTGGAACAGTAACCTGAGATTAAGTTATCCTTGGCAGTGTTATATGGAATTACACTGATGTAAATCTTCAAGTAGGCTGGGTATATGTGGGGTAACCCAGAAAGTGAGAAGCAGGTATGTGAAATATATAGTTCAAGAACTATGAAGAAATGCACCCTGCTATATTCATTCTAGAATTCAATTTCCTCTTGTTTTCTTTATGCTTCAGAGTGCCAGTACAATTAGAGACGTCCATGCTTTATAAATAAACTTTATATACTCAAACTCCATATAATGATTGCACTTTGCTATAGTAGAAAACATAATAGCATAGTGTGTCTAACAGTTTTTCTTTTTTGCTACTATATTTATAAATCAAGGCTATTTTCTCCCTTTGTGTTGAAGCATTTTGAAATCTTTTGAATTTCTAGATCTCACTTTGTATCTTTTTACTGAGATACTGTATCCTGAAAATTCAGCTTTGTTGTTGGATTTTTTTTTCCCCCTTTGAGAAATTTCACTGATAGTTGCAATGTAAAAGCTTTATTGGGCCTTTCCCTCTTAGTCCTTTTCTGTGTCGTTGGGTTGTTCCATTTAGGTGAGAGGCTGTGATGGTATCAATGTATATCTTTGGCACAGGAGTCAGAGGTGAGCCTCTTGTGAAATTGATGCCACAAGTAAAAATCAGTGCTGGATGCACTTGTCAGGTTTTGTTGGACTGTACTTCACTTTCTGCCCCAGAACACTACTATGTAGAACACATATATGTGATGTGTGCATCAATACTCACACCAGGGTAGCTAAGAATGCAAGAGTCTTTGGCAGTGGTTAATATTTGATAATGGATCAAATCTCAGCATTCAAGACATTGGCTTTTTGGTTTTTTATTCGCAAGAGAATGAAAGTAATGCACATAGAGTGGACTTCAGAGTCAGAGCAATTGTTGTGTATTGCCCGACAGTCCTACAGTACAGAGGAGTGATAATGACAGGAACATGCTCTCCTTTACTTGTCTTTGAAGTCAGGAACCTCCTTGCTTTCATACACAGCTTTAATCTTTCAAAAGCCACACGACCCTCTCCCTCAGCCTGAACAACTTCTTATCAGTCACAGTGTTTGAGGATCTTGCTGCCACAACAGCAGAATTTCACCTGCAATACTTACTTGTGTTGCCAAGTCACACTACTGGCTCAGCACTCTTCTGGCTGGAAAAAGAATTATTTTCTTTATGATTGTGACAGGGCTGAGCTGTGGCAGTGCAGTCAAAGCCACCAGCACTATCCTGCACACCTAGCACACTGTCAGCACCAAAGGGCAGATTGCCTGAGAGGACCTCTCTGACTTTCTATTTCGCCTGGCACCTCTCCAGTTTAGCAATTCTGCCACCTATGAAATAATTAAAGCAGCTTGCTTTGCTGCTGCTTCCAGATGTAGCAAAAAAACTGCTGCACAAAGGCAGTAAACAAGAGCTGGGCTAGGACATAGCCTTGCTTGGGGCTGTTTTTGACAGTGACATGTTCTGACATCTTGTCATCACTATGAACCTTTTCATTACCTCACACCATCATAAAAGAACCAAAATATACTCAGAAACTTATTTGCATACCCAAATGTATGCAGATGCCTCTGGGCTGCTCGTGGCTGGCAGTCTTCAGCCAGCTCCACAAAGGCCAGGTAGAGACTTTCACTTGCTTTGAAGCAGGACAGGGCTGAAAGCCAGGCTGTTTGTGCAAAAAAAGCCTTTTTAGCACCCTCCCCCACAAATCCACTGATGTCATTGTGTCAGGTATTTTTCTCAGCAGTTCAGAAAATCAATACACATTGGTGTCACTGCAGGAGTGTTTTTATTTTTTTCTTTGTAAAAGGCACTATGCATCTGTCTTGTTGAATGCCTTGAGGCACCATCTCTTTATCAGACGGTAGTGGTGAACTCCAGTCTTATAACTGGTTGCTGACACTGTGTTTATGTGCTGTGGTAGGGTGTGAGCAGGGATTTTGCCTTGCTCTGTGGCAACTGCTCAGCTACTGTAGGAATCTCTCCCCCTGTTTTTGAACGGGGAGATGAGAAGTGGCTCTTAACTCTAACAGGGCTAAAGAATGCAGGGTTTAAGAAATTGCTGAGGTATTTGAGCAGGCCATCTGCAACTTGCCTTTGATCAGCTAACAGGGTTAAAGTGGTTTTAGGCCAGAGCATTTGCAGAGAATCTTGTCATTTCTATGATCCACAGCTTTAGAAGCCTTTTCCCTGATCTTTCAGTAGGCAAACCACAGGCTATGCTTGTGATTTCTGCCTAGTTTTGTGGGAAGTAGCTTTCTTGCCTGCCGGTTTTTATTTTTACCTGAAGCTAGCTCAGCCCCTATGTGTCAGCAGCAGTCTGATGGATGTGGTCTTTACATTAACCCAGTCTTAAGATTTGCATTCAGGAAAACCAATGAGTTTGGCTTAAGATCTTATTAGACCCTCTTTGAACCTTTCCACAATGTGTTAACATCTTCTGCTGGTTTCTACAGTTAAACTACAGCAACGTCTGTGTTGTCTTCATGCTCACATGCCCTCTTCTGAATTTCATTCAGTATTTGTAGAGCAGCTCTGGGTCCCTGAGCACTGCCTGACTCCTCACTAGCTGTCCATCAGATTTGCCCTCAATGCCCTCCAGAGCTTGGGACCCTCAGTGCCCTCCAGGATCTGAAAGGTCTAGTTAATACTATCAAACCTGCATTGTAGGCTGCTGTATTTAGTCAGATAAGTCCCCCAAAAGTGCTCTAGACCTTTAATCTTTAGTGTAAATCCATTGTAAATACTTTGGCAATGCAAATATCAGTGGATTTACTTCAGATTAACATCACTATGAGAAAGAGTAAAATCTGGATAAAAAGAGAGTTTTGGCTTTTTAAAAGTTCAGTTGGTAAAATACATTGCATTTCATTAATGACTCAAGAATGATGCATTTTGAAATAGTTTGTTGAAAAACCCAAATCTGTGTACATAGCTTTTCTGTTACATGTTAAGAAAGATGATATGTGATAGAGAAGTACATGTAAAGAGCATATCTTTTACAATTAAAAGATTTAAGACTTCCAAAGCTTTTAGCAGAAAAATTTCTCTTTGCCTTCAGTCATTTAAACACTTCCTTTTATTTTCTCAGCAAGTCTCACTTCCATCAGCTGAGAGAAAGAGGGAGGGAAGGAGGCTAGGCATCTACAGACTGCTACTTGTCCTACTTCATCAATGCTTTCCCAGATGGAATTAATTCACCTTTGGACATATTTACTGAGGACTCCTTTTCTTTCCTTGTCTGTACAGGAGTCTAAATTACTACATTAGTGTAAGACTTACCCTGTCTCCCTACTCTGCTCACTTCCTCCACTTCCAGGCTTGGTACATATCTCTCTCCACTTGAGAGAGATATCATATCTCTCTCCACTTGATCTCCACAACTCCTTCCTGCTTTTAGTCATTATGCTTTGTGGCAGGAGCTCACCCCAGGCCTCACCTGAGTGCCCCAAAGCAAAGATCTCAGGGGCATTTGCAACAGGCCAAAGAGCAGTCAAAGGTTTTCCAGCATTGCTGCAGCCACTTGGCCAGGTTGGGGGTGCTGCTAAGGGAAAGCCACAGCAGATGCTGGCTGTACCATTGCGCAGACCCCAGGCTGGCTGCGGATGTGCTGAGGAGGTGTGAGATGTGCTGAGGGTGCTGAGAAACCCACGGTCTTCCTTCAGTCAAGGGTGACTTGATTAACAAGGGAGACTCACTCCATCTACCTTCAGACATCTCCAGAGCAGATTTCTGCGCTTGAATTGACCCAATATGGCCACTCTTGCAATCTTATGACCAGTTCTGATGTCTTCATCTCCCCTGCAGACATCAACATTTTATGAGACAAACTGCAGCCAACTTCTCTCAAAATTGAATCCCAAACAGTAAGCAGTATGTGCTCTTGCAAATTAAACTGTGGTGTAAATTAATAAATAATACTATGCTAGGAAAGTGGTGCTGTGTGAAACCTGAGATAAGAAACCAGTCTTGCGTAAACCAGCAGAATATGGGTTTTTTATTATGGGTCAATCTATATGACATTGGGTCTGTTGGTGATAAACGGGATATGCCTGATCTCAAAGGTCTTTGCACAGTTGGAAGGGCTTATCGGAAGAGCTTTAGACTAGATTTGAAGGGGGTAAGGGATAAAACCAGCCTTGCTAGAGATAAGCCTGGAGGCAGTACACCAATGTTTGATGGACAGTGTGCTAGCAAGTTCCTTCAGTCTGCTGCCTCAGTGGCAGGGGGATAGAGGTGGATGGAGATCCACGTGGCAGCAAAGATGCAGGGATCATTTAGAAAATCACAGAAGCATGTGAAAATGGTCATGCAGGACTTAGGGTTCTACCCCCAAAAAGGTGGTGGGAACAACAGCCCAAATGAAGTGTATCTACACCAATGCATGAAGCATGGGCCACAAACAGGAGAAGCAAGAAGTCATTATGCAGTAGGAAAAACTATTATATACTTGCCATCATGGAAACAGGGCAGGAAGACTTGCTCAACTGGAGTGCTGTAATGCATGACTATAAACAGTCCTGTCAGCATGACTTCAGTGCCAGGGAAGATCACGGAGCAGATCATCTTGAGTACCATCACATGGCATGTGCAGGACAAGCAGGGGATCAGGCCCAGCCAGCATGGGCCTGTGAAAGGCAGGTCCTGCTTGACCAACCTGGTTTCCTCCTAAGATGGGGTGACCGAACTAGAGGATGAGGGAAAGGCTGTGGATGTGTCAACCTAGACTTTAGTAAATCCTTTGACATCATCTCACACAGAATTTTTCTGCTCAAGGCATGGATGGCTGCACTGTTCACTGTGAAGAAACTGTCTGGATGGCTGGGCCCAGAAATGGTGGTGCGTGCAGTTAAATCCAGCTGGTGGCTGGTCATGAGTGGTGTTCCCCAGGGCTCAGTATTGGGACTAGTCCTGTTTAATATATTGATCTGAATGTGAGGATCCAGTGCACCCTCATTAAGTTTGCAGATGACACCAAGCTGGATGGGAGTGTTAATCTGCTGGAGGGTGGGAAGGCTCTGCAGTGGGATCTGGACACGCTGGATAGATGGGTCGAGGCCAGTGGTATGAGGTTCAACAAGGGCCAAGTGCCAGATTCCGTGCTTGGGTCACAACAACCCCATGCATTCCTCCCAAAAAACCTAATCTACCTATAATTCCAAAGTAATCAAGAACCAGAAAAGGGAAAAGGAGTATTCCAAAACTGAGGGGAAAAGGTACTCCTTTTCCTCAGCACATTTTACTTGAAGTGTGGAGCATCTGCTTGGCCTCGAGGGCAAGGGCAAGTAGAGCAGAGAAGCCCTTTTAGGTGATTGCTCAGACATTCAGAAAAGCAAAAAGGAATTTGAGCCTTGCAGGGGAGGATATTCACTGTGTGGGGAAGGGCAAGAAAACTGTTGAGGGAGGGCATTAACCCTCCAAGGTGTGTTCTCCAGAAAGCAGAAAGCACAGGGAGGCCAGTGCTGCAGACAATGCAAAAGCAGATTGCTGCACGGAGCAGTCTCAGACCCCCACGGTGGGTTCTGCAGCCCTTCTCCTGCACAGAGGAGAAAGATGTTGGTGGGAGCATGGCAGTGCAGGAAGCAGTGTTTTGGGGGGAAACCTTGCTATTAGTGCACACATATTAGTGTGTACATCTCAGTATAGAAGTGCACGCGGAGTACCGGCTCATCCTGCATCGTGCAGTCTTGGTCTGACACACTTATTTTTGTACAACTTTTTTTTTTTTTCTTTTTAGAGAGCTAGAAGTTGGTCCGCCTGCCTTTCCCATGGGAGCTGTAGCACGGAGCCTGCAGAACGCCGCTGTCTGTCCGGGCCTGCAGTGCCGGTGCGGGCACGGGCGGGCGGNGGGCGGGACGGGGCCGAGGCGACCCCCGGGTCCCGCCGCGGGACTGCGCCGGGCGGGGGCGGCGGGGGCTCCCCTGCGCCCTCCGAGCTCCCGGCCTGGGGCACAGCTCAGCGAACACCTGCCCTCGCATCAGCCCAGTGGCAGCCAGAGGGGAAGGGCTCTTCATCAGCATCCTCATCGCCGCTGTCATCATTATCCAGGCAACCGTTTTTCCCCAGAGAAAATCTGGGCACTGCGATGCCCTTTCCATTCTGGTTCGGCATAAACTGACTTCTGCATAAAGTAACTTCGGGAGTGTTTATGCAGTGGAAATCCCCTTTGTGCTGAATGGATTTGAAATCCTCCCCAGGAACATGTTGGGAGCAAGGGGGACAAAGACAGAAGGTGCCCTGGGGCAGCGGGATGGTGCCTCTGTTTTTACAGAGGCTGCAAAAGAGGGAGACGCCAAACCCTCTGTCTCCTAATTTACCGCCCACCGACTGGCCAAACAGTAAGTGGAAATCAGTTTGCCAGAAACTTGGGTTGTGTTCTACCAAAGCTGACCTCTGGATAATAATAGCCCCTATGTATATGAGGTTTCCTCTGATGGAGCACACTCTAGTGATCCTAAGTTGTGACCTCACTCACTGTGAGCTGAAATACCCAGACATAACCAGCTCCATACCTTACACCCCATGCCATGAGGTATGAATGTGAACACTGGTGTTACAGCAGCTGCTGTACTGAAAGCTACCAAATGTGTAATTTCGGGTCAAAAAAGTGATGGTGAATGACTCTATTGAAAAGTGACTAAGTCATAATTTTGCTTACGTTCACAAGGAGTGTAAATTCCAGATTTCAAAGCAATGATATCCAGCTAGTTGAACTTTGGGTAGATAGCAATTGTAGCTAATCAGAGAAGGCAGGCTGTACTGCCTGGACCCTGGTACCTGGCCAGGATGCATTTGCATGTTGCACTAAATCCACTGCAAGTGTTAGTGATAACCATGGTGCTAACAGGGCCCTCCTGCCCTGGAGTTGCACAAGCTGGGATGGCAGAACTGGAAAATATTCCCAGGCTGTAGTGGAGTGAGACATTTCAAAGTGCTGTGAAGAGCAGGGGACCCTACATCTCCTCCAGACTGAATGAACAAATGAAATATTAGGAATCTGGTAAAGGAGAATCTCCAGATAGAAACAGGAGGTACCCCTGTCTCTGTAGCTCTCTCTGGGGTTTCTCCTATGGGTTTTTCCTGTGTGTTTTCTCTGTGGGTTTTGTCTGCTGTGTTTTCAGCAAACTGCAATGTAGCACTGGTCTTAAGACAGTAAGTTGCATTTGGAAACACACAACTTCAGATCACAAAGAACTCTGAAAGTAATTTAACAATCTTGAGAGGAGAAACTGTGGGTGGTGTTAGCTCTTGCCAAGGATGTCTGTTATTCATCCCCCACCCAGAAGACAGGAATCCAGAAAAGACTTTTTGCAGTTCCTTCTGAGTTTGTAAAAAAAAAAAACCAAAAAACCAAGACTAAACCCCAAAAGATTCAGGATTGGTTAAAATGAGGAAAACTGAAAGAGAGAGATGAATTTGAATATGCAACAGGTTCCTGCTGAAGGAAAGGGAAGGCCTGTGGTCTGTGTCCCATGAAATAGGACAGCAGGTGGAAAACTGAAACTGGAAAGAGAAACTGTGTGGGAAGAGGTGCCATGCACTGGAGTTGCACCAAGTAGCAAAACTTGTTGCTTGTTTTGAAGTTGCATCCCGCACATATTGTGGGTTGTCCATATTCCAGGCTGTTTTTAGTACGGCCTGTTAGTTATCTGGGCCATCTGGCTGAGTGGCTGAGGCTGTCCGAGCTAGATAAACTGACACATTTTGGAAAAGCTTCTATATATGCTGCAGGCCTGTGACTAGTGTCCTTTTGAATTACTCTCATTCCAGCCCATGAAGTGTTTCCCTGGGAATTCTGTTGGGATATCATCATCCCTTGCTGGCTGCTGGCTGAGTTCCTGCTGTGCTTTTGGCTCGGGCTGGCTTGCAGCTTGCCTGGGAAAGACTGATGAAAACAGGGAAGGGAAAACCCTAAGCAGGCAGCAGTGCAAACTTCAGGCAGGATTGCCCTGAGCCACCCTCAGGCACTTGGTGGGTTTGGCTGTGCCAGGATGCCAGTGGACAAGGGGCAGCTGATATCCCTCCTATGCTGTTTGTGGGCTGGGAGCCAGTGTAATTCTCTGCCAGTACTCCTGTGCTGGGAGAGAGGGCTTGGGAGGTTTTAACTTGGCTCCTTGCCCTCGCTGTCCTCTGCACTTTTTACTGGTTTTCGTCTTTTCTTTTGGCCTTATGTTAACAACCTATGTCAATGATACAGCATTGAAGCCATTTACAATTCATATTTAAGTGATTAAAAAAATGCAAGACTGACATACTATACAGGGTTCAGCTGTATCACATATTTTTCATATCACTGACTGATACTGCCGTTTAATTTAAGTTTATGCCTAAAACTATAACATAAACATGGCAAGGTTTTAATAGGGGATCCTTGCGTTCAGAACTTCCTGTGGCAGGAGCAATAGCCTCAACGCATGCATATGATAGTCATGCAAAGGAGTAATGTCTTTAGATTAAATGCTTTCTCTGGGCACAAAAAAAAAGAAAGGAATATTTTAGTACTCTAGCTCAACATTTTTACATTGAAGCACAACATATTTTCTTGTGGCACTGCAGACCAGCATGGTCAAACACAGCAGTCCTGATTGTGAGGTGTCTTTCTTACAGATTTGCAGACAGCTTGTAAAAGAGGAAATGAGAACTAGGAACTTGTGTTGAACCTGTCTGTATCTGCTTATCCAGTGAGGCATGAGCCAGAGATGGAATTTCATGGGCAATCGTGAATGAAATAAGCACTGATGAAGGGTAATGCTCAGGGTGGGTATCAGGAGAGAAGAGGAGGGGACAGGGTAATTGTTCAAAACCATTCTACCAAGTCCTGCTTGTTGTAAGGAAATGAGTACTCCTGCCTTGCAACAGTGCTATCATTACCTTTAAATGTGGACTAAGAAATGAAGAAAGTGCCACTGCTGGTGGCCTGGTCACCAAACATAGGCAGTGAGTTGAGTAGAAAGTTGCCCTCTTCTCATCTGAAATGTTGGTCCTAACTGCAGGGTGCTACTATATTTTGGTGTCTGAAACCTGAAGAAAGTATGATTATGTTATCATCTGAGCTGCAGTGAGTCATGAAAGCTTGTTGCTGAAGCCCATGAGCAAAATGAAGTTTCTGAAGTTAGTCAGTGTAGGAGAATCACTTAATCCTTGGACATGTGTAACCATTGCAGGGATTTGGAGCAATTGCTGTTGTCAGTTCCGGGGTTTGCTTATTCAGGACTTTATGGCTGATTTGTTGCTGCAATATGGCAGACAATTAAACTGAAAACTAGGAATGTTACCCATTTTAAAACTGGCTGTGTGCTGTTAATCCCGCTCTTTCCTCTTGCAGGAACCGACTCAAGGCTTCCCAGGAAGTAGCCCCAGTGAGCCTCCCGAACTGCCGGCTCATTAAAGGGATCGGTACGTGCTTAAAATAACTGAGTGCATTGCTTTTGTCCAGCCTGGTTTGTAAGGGCTTCTTAGACCCAGCTTCCAAGCCTGATCCCAAAAACAATGTGCTAATTTGACTTTCATTTGCTACTTGGACTTGGAGATAGGGAAAAACTGCAGAAAGAAAATTGCACTGAAAAACTAGTTTGGTATAATGCTTTTTGCCTTTGGTATTTAAAGTTTCTTTTCCTTTTCTTGAAATTGAGTACCTTGTAAACAGTTCTCCTTTGCTAAGCCACTTAGGAAATGATTTGGCTTTTAGATGAGGGTGTGCTGGCACTTCAGGAAGGTACCTTACAGGTGGCTGTCAGCTAGTGACATCTTGCAGACAGGACGTGCTGCCAAGGTGGGAGCTGTGGGAGAGGGCCACAGGCATATGGCGGAGGAGCAGCTGCCAAATGCCAGCCAGGAGGGCTGTGCAGGTCTGGGCCTGCCGGTGCCGCGCGGTGCCGGTGCAGCGGGAGCGCGGCACGGTTGCGCAAGGCAGCTGTGCAGTTCCAAAGAGCAAAGGGTCGTGTTTGTCATCTCAGTCTGCCTTGCAGAGAGGTTTAACAGGCTGGCTGAAATGCTGACTTTGTACTTTGGGCCATGTGTTTAGCACACTGCAATCTTTCTGCCTTTTTTTTTTTTTTTTTTCCGTTTAGGATAACCGGTGCATAAAATGGATAGCTTTGAAATTGATTGCTTTTTTGTGTCTCCCTTTCTGCCAAATAATAATTTTTAAATTTAATGCAGGCTTAATTGCTGAGGATTTTTCCCTGCTTAGTATTTTTGGAAATGTCTTAAATTATGTTGAAATTTGCCTGGATCTTGCATGTGTAAAAAGGCATTGGATGACCTTTAACAGCCTTGCCTTTGAGCTTGCTGAATCACTGAGTTGATTTCATAAATCTTGCTCTTTCCTTGTGTCAGAATTCAAACATCACTGTAAAGTCCAATTACTGCCATGATTGAGTATATGCAGAGTTCATTTGCTTGAAATTAGGTACAGAAGAAGTTGCATTTGAAAAAATTTCCAGGTCTTCTAGATTAAGCTGTAGTTTACTCATACAAGACTCTGAATAATGCTTGTTTGATAGTGATTAATATAAAATAATTTCTGAGTAATTCTTTTAAGCATATCACTATTGCAATCTTTGTAAGACTTTTTTGCAACGTGATTTTGCAACGTGAGAAAAGCAGGAAACCTGGAAATGACAATAGAGTTGTGTTTCATTTTTGAGCAGTATCTTGGGGTGTGTGCCTGACATTTACATGAGATTAGGTGATTTCTGAGAACCTATTTCTGCATAGAGGCAGTGGATGGATTTACATAGCTTAATTTCTTGCTGTGCTCCTCTAACACTGTGCCTTCACCCAGAGCTCTGCACCTTGCCTTGCCTTTGCTCTGCAGTTTGTTGCTCATTAGAAAAATAAAAAAGCCAAATATTAGTTTAACAGGTCCAGCGTGGCAGAAAGAAAAGTAACAAATAATCTGTGCAAACTTAAAAATTGGCATGTTGACTCAAGTGTATTCTAAAATTCATTTGCTGTGACTAGAGGGCTTATATCATTCAGGGAGACCAAGGAGCCCTAAAGCCTAGATGCTGCCTAGGTAGCACTATTCAGACCAAGGGTTTTGCTGTACTTAGATCTGTAAGGTTGCTGCTGTGGGTGGCTTTGTGTAAGAATGTCTTTGTACATGGACATCTTGGCCTCCTGGGCCTTTTTCTTTTAAAATGCTAGGATAAAGTTGAGTAAACAATCTGTCTTTATTTTAATGTCTTTATTTAATGTTTAAAATGTCCATCTGAACTCTTATGTGAGACATAGGTCCCAGAGCTGGATCATCTGGATCTGAGCAAAATAAACTATCCATTCTGTACATAGGAGAACAGACCTCTGGTACAGTCTATGAATTACATTGCAAGTTATAAGTGATGAACCTATAGTAAGTGAAGAAAACAGAGTAAATTGAAGAATTCTCTAGTAGACCCTTTTCTTTCTGCACAGTTTCACCTTTTCTGTATCTCCCTTTTTTTAAGACTTTAATCAGTTCTGCTTTTCAAATATTGTGCAATATAAGCACAGATGCAAACACTGAACAAACAAAAAATTGCAGTCCTAAGCCTCATTCACAAATATATAGGAAAGGCTATATTTGTAGAATAAACACTAGCTTCTGAGTTTTACTGGTGTCTAGTCATGTTACTTGTTTATAATAAATTAACCATATCTCCTGTACTAATTCCTGACGTTCAAGAAGCTACTATAGAAGTTGCTAGAAATATTTCCATCTTGGAACAATTCATGGGATACGGGCAAAACAGTCTCACATTTTTGGACGTGAAATCCAGATGGGGTTTTCTTGTTAGATACACCTGCAGAATACATCATCGTAAGATAAAATAAAGAATGACAAAAAGCCAACATTTCTAGAGCAGGTGGCAATTTTTCAGAGTATCTTTAATTTTTCTTAAATGCCACCCCTTCAGATAGTCCCATGGACAAGCTGGGCTCAGTGGTACAATTAAGCAACGTAATGCAGATAACTGATACCTGAGAAAGCCCTTCCTAAGTCTGCTGTCCCATGTAGTGCCTGCAGCAGCAGCCCAGAGCCACCCCAAACCCGAGAGCCCCTGGGTTGGCCGTGTGTGTGCAGCCCCCCCGTGCTGCTGGAGCGGCAGGGCCGTGCTGCCTCAGCATTGCGCCGCTCTTCCACACCACTCACGGCTTCCAAGCGTTCCAGGGCCCAGCCATGAAGCGCCTGAAATGTGCTTGGCTGGGCAGTTTTGTTGGAAGCAGTTGGGTGTGGGGCTCTCAGCGCGCTCCTTCCACCGGAAACTTGTAGTTTTTAATTATCTGCTCCCAATTAGCCTGCTCATCCTTCTGCTTGGCAGCCTCACTGATTCAGTAGCGATAAATGATTATATCTCTGTTTATTCACTCACCAGTGTGTGCTGCCAGGAAAAGCTGTCTGTCCAGCTCATGTCACCATGGCAATTGAGCCTCTCAGCAGTTATTTATGCTATTATCCTAGCAGCAATCCTGGGGAGTGGAGAATTGCCACTAACCCCGTTTTATAAATTAACCCAGACTTGGATAGACTGGGGCAAGGGAAAGGAGTTTGTGGCTTCAACCACAGTGGAAGTTGAGCTGGAAAAAAAAAAAAAAAAAAAAAGGCCCAAATTCAAAACTTTCATTGGACAGTACAGGTTCTAAGTGTCTCTGGACATAGCAGTGAAGATGTTGCCTCCTGCCTGAGTTAGTCAAAACTCAGAACCAAAACCCAGGGGTGGAGTAACATCTGACTCCCACCAAAGTGCATCTGCAGACCTTTTATTCTTCAGGTGGCAGGGATGTTCTGCTTGTTGGTGTCATGAGGTGGAGCAACAGCTTGCTGTGGCTGAGGAGGAGCTGGCCCTGGCCAGAAGTGAGAAGTTGTGCCATTGCATGTTCCCAGGGCTGAGCTGGGGAGGAACTTTTCTGGATGGATGTATTTGTGTTTCTGGTTCCTCTCCACAAAGGTTGTCAGTGGTCCCAGGATAAATTACAGCTCAACCAAATGAGTGCTGGGGTAAAGTAGGAATTACACAAGACCAAACAGTAAACCCAGTTCGAATTCACAGGTGGTTCCTTGGGAGGAGGTGTTGAGGTGCCAGGGATGGTGTGACCCATGCAGGCTCACACATGTGGTCTGTGGCAAAGCATGAAGGGCTGTGGAGACATGGGATAAGCTGGGTGGAAGAGCCTTGTGTTGGTGGCTCTGTTAAAGAAAACATGCAGAAGAATTTTCTTTAAGCAAATGCTCCTGAGTTGCTTCCATCATCACCTGGAAAGTGGCTTGTGGGGAATGCTGTTTTTGCTGGTGATTTGGAGAACAGAGGGGAGGCTTCTCAGGGGAGAATGTTGGAAATGTGGGATGGCAAACAGGCATCAACATGGACTAAAAGCTCTTCGGAGAGTGTTTGATGAAAGCCTAAAATTGCTCTAGTGTTCTTACTAAAGGGTTTTTATCTTCTTTTATTAGCAGGGAAAAATATTACAGGAGCTACAGGAACTGGCAATACTGGAAGTGATTACCTACAGTTGAAAGTGTGGTCTAACTACAAAAGCCCTTAACTGTTATAGATATAGTAGGTTTTCTGTCACTTGAGAGCTTTAACTAAATATTTGGCAATCCATCTTTGTGAAGTGCCCCAGGTGAACCAGGAGAATGAGTGTGCACAATTCCCACAGCTGCCTTATGCAAGCCTGAGGCCTGAGTCACGGGTATGGTCCTGCTCTGGAAATGTGATGCCCACACAAATTGCTTGCTGCAGAACACTATGTCAGGAGCTGGTGATTCATTCCACACCTGGTGATTCATTCCACACCATCTGGGGGCACATCAGCTGGGTGAGAGACTGCCTGGCCACTGCAGGAGCACCCCTGGGCCCCCAAAAAGAGGTGAACCCCAATAGTATTTCCTAACCCAATGTGCTGTCTTCTGCTACCACTTCTAATGCCATCTTTTCCGCTGAACTTCACCGCTTGCACAGTCATATCAGAAAGGGGCATTCATGAGAGCTGGAATTGTGCTGAAAAGGAGATTTTTTGTCGGGAAATACGTATGTCACTTGGAAACCCCTGTGTATCTCTGTTTTGCAGAAACTGGTTCAGAAGACATTGACATACTTCCCAATGGACTGGCTTTCATCAGCTCTGTAAGTGCCCATGCCACCTCTGCAGGCTGAGGCTTGCCTGCTTCCTTATCTGCTGAAGTCATAGATGAAAATAGCAGGAGGGATTCTCTTTTTGAAAATCTGTCTGGCTCCCAGATAACAGCCCAGTGTTGTGTTGGCTTGTATGTCATTCCCTTCTGCTTGAGCAAGCATGGTCCTTGACACAGAAGTGGTATTGCTGGCCCTGATACATTTGCAGTATCTGACCCTATTGCACTGATTTATCTGCCCACATAACCTAGACTTTATTTCATGCTGCTTCATTGAAATGTTGAAATGTCAGTCCTCTGCCATTTTAAGAAGATGTATTAATTCCTTAACTTAAAAAACAAGTCAGATTTTTATGTGTTGATTATGTTCCTGGTTTTTTTAGCCTTTAGGGCATAGGTTTTCAACCTTTTCTTTGCACTCAGTGTGGTTGGTGATTATTTTCTAAAACAAAAACCCACGCTCTCATCTACATGCTCCAGGAACACCCAGGGAATGATAAAGTTGCAAAATTCCTGACAGAAATGGTGAGCTGTTGCACTGCTGCTGTTCCCCCCAGCTTTAACCACGTGTCATGTAGTCAGTGGTGCTGCACTTCCAGTTTGTCCCCACAGTGTGTCAATTTGCAGACACACGAGATGTGACTGCTCTGGGGGGCCATGGTGCCTTGGGCATGGCTCCTTGTGCCCCCCCCACAGCCTGCTCCCTGTGCCAGGGAGAGCAGAGCCAGTCCTCCCCTCCCAGCCTCCCAGACTCAGCAGGCTGAAGCAGAGGGACGTCCTCATGTGTGCTTGCAAGTCCCATCGAGGCTCCAGCATTTTCAGCCCTGTGATGCTCCTGTTTACCTTTTATCCAGGAATTATTTTCTTATGTTTTGATTCTACAGGGCTTGAAATATCCAGGACTGAAGAACTTTGCTCCAGACAAGCCAGGTGAAATATTTTTGATGGATTTGAATGAAGACAATCCCAAAGCAGTGGAACTGAGAATCAGCCAAGGGTTTGATCTGGCATCGTTTAACCCTCATGGAATCAGCACCTATGTAGACAGAGGTAAAGAGCTCAAGGTGGTGGCAAATACCAGCCTAGAGAGCATAAACAGCCTTGCATTGCACCCCCAATAGCTTGCACTTGTTGGGAAACAAAAAGGTTTGGGGATTTTTATCTTTGTTTTGTTCTTTTCTAAATGTCAGCTGCTATAGGAAACACGTTTGCACATAAGTGCAGTCTGTCTGAAACAGAAAGTTGTCCTGTATATTAAAAGGAAAGAAAACATGGGAAAAGTTCAAGCTGAAAACCACAGAAAATTTATTTTACCAGTTTACATCTGTCTTACGCTGGGTTCAAGGGTTTTGAAGAGATACATCCTTCACCAACTAGTAGTGCCCAGAATGGAAACTTCTGTGGCACAATAGTATTTTATCAAATCTCTTTAAATTACAAAAACCTCTGTTACTCTCTGGCCAAACCAGGTTCTCTTCTCCAAGATATGTTCTTCTACCTGAGGCTCTGATTACTAATAAAGTATCTTTTCCCTTGTCCTTTCACTGGGGGTTTGTAGTGGTTTGACAGACAGGGTTTTAGCAGGCAATTAGAAGTCTGCAAATATGAAGAGAACCATTGCTTCAGCTTGACCTGTGTCCCCATACAGTCACACTTTATAGGAAGGTGTTAAAAAAGTCAGTGGTGGCTAATGTAGGGTCCTACGAGAAGGGCTGGGCAGATGGGCTGCAGCCTTGCACAGAATACAGGAGAAGGATGCTCCTTCCCCTGTCCCAGGGGATGTGGCAGACAAACCAAAGAGCCCAAACTGCCTGGGCCACAAACCCTTCTTCCAGCTGACTGGGGCTGTTTGACAGATTGCAAAACCCAGTGGCTTGGGTATCAGGATGAGGCTGTGATTTCCTTCTTCCTTGGAAGAAATAGCAAAAATATAGTTTACACAGCAGTTCCCTGTAGAGCAAACCTGGGAGAAAAGTAGCTGGAGATCAGGATCCAGTTGCAGAGGCATCTTGCAGTACATGGCTACTTGTGCCTCTGCCTCTGCAGAGCCGTGAGACAAATGCACCAAACTCAGCATGTGCTTTGTACTAGGGAGCACAGGGGCTGGGGGTGCTCAGCCACACAAACTACTGCAGAGAGTTCAGCTGTTTCCATTTCTTTTTTAAGATGACACTGTGTACCTCTTTGTTGTGAACCATCCCCATCAGAAGAGCACAATAGAGTTGTTTAAATTTGTAGAGGACGACAATTCTCTGGTACACCTGAAAACCATTCGACATGAACTTCTGACAAGGTATTGGACCCAAGCACCACCTTCCCCCAGAACAGGCTGCACTGGTGAAATCCAGTGGAGCATGATTTTTGGGTTTAGGTGATTGTTAATATGAGATATTTCCTCTTTAACCAGCATCCCTGTTTCTCTTGTTGATTGCTTCTTATCTGTGTAATCCAAAGCAGTGTTGATCCAGTCTCTTCTGAAAATTAGATTTTTAATAGTTGCATCACTAAATTAGTCTTAAGCACTGCTGTGATTGATGCCAGTGAATTAGGTTGGCATCCATTTCTCCTTCGTTCATGTGACCCACTCTCACGTCATTGCAGATATGAATCTCCAGATATTTTATTAGAGTGGATTTGCTACACTGCAAAAATAAACATGCATTTAGCTTTTTCTATTTTTCTTTTCTTTTATACAAAAATTTTTTGTCTGTCCTACTGCAAAATGATTGTAAGATAAAGAGTCAGACTGATAAAGTTGTCATGACACCAACTTGTTCTCTGTTTTCCAATTGAATGGAGTGAAAAGGAAAATAATAATAATAAAAAACAACAACAATTTCCATGGACTTACAGACAGGTAGCCAGGTCTCTAGCTGATGCCCTATAGTCCTGTTCACATCTCAGCACTGCACAGTCCTGGCTCATAGAAAGTAGAAGTAAAAAGGATCTAAATAATTTTTACCTGAAGTATGTCTATAATTGCAGCCTCTTTATGTATATTGGATGACCATGTCTCAACTGGATTCTGGGCAGTCCTAAAAATGTTCCTTCATACGTCTCATTTTATTTATTTTTTATTTTCTCCATCTCTTTTTCTTTCTTTTTTAGTGTAAATGATATAGTAGCCATGGGACCAGACAGCTTCTATGCTACCAATGACCACTACTTCTCCGACTTCATCTTTATGGTCTTAGAAATGTTCCTGGGTTTAAATTGGTCAAATGTTGTTTACTACAGTCCAAAAGAAGTTAAAGAAGTAGCATCTGGGTTTTATTCAGCCAATGGAATTAACAGTTCACCCGATAAAAAGTAAGTTTCTCCTTACCTTAAATTTTGTTTGATCACACAAAAGTACCTGGAAATCCTAATCTGTACACATGGTACTTCTGTGTCTGATGGTGTCTGAACTGGTTCATGCAAGCAAGGTGCACTGCAAGTGATACAGAGTATTTGTAGCACACAAGTTTTGTGTCTGGTTGTGTAGCAGCAATGTTTGCTGCATTGTGTGGTAGTTTATAGGCAATGAGGTCAACAGCTGCTGTGTTTTAACCAGCCAGTGCAGGAGCTTGTGTGTATTGCTTGCAAGGATTAATGGGCAGGGTTTCTGCAAGCAAGGAATGCTTTACAGTGCTACATCTTTGTGACTGAGTCAACCAGTTCTGTGGTGTGGACAGGTGATCTTAAAAAAATAAAAAGTATAATTGTGCCTTTCTGATTCGAAGGCTTGTTTCAGTGTTGTAATGAAAGAACTGGCATAGTGTGAAGCTACAATAGCATCTCTGCAGGTTGGCTTCAGTTCAGTGCCCATGGCCTGCTTTGCAATGTCTGCTGCTGTGTGCTTGCACAGGAGGAACTGTCTGGTTTCAGTGTCTGCTTACTCATATACATTAAGAGGTGCTTTGTTTTCTTTTGAAGGTACATCTATGTTGCAGATGTATTTGATCATAATGTCTATGTAATGGAAAAACATGCTAACTGGAGTTTAACCCACCTGAAGGTAAGGTGTTTCTGTTCTGTAAAAAGGAGTCAAATGTGAATTGTGGGCAGGATAGTTCCCATGAGTGCCTGGGATTTCAGCACGATCACGTGTAAAGTTTTGATCTGGGCGGCTCCTGCTGTGGGTTTGCAGAGGTGCCTGTGCCCCCCGTTACAGAGCTTCAGGTCTTCCACCTTTCCACCAGCAACCAGAGAGGAATCCTTGGGCAAGCTGTTAAGCCACATTGAAAGTCTGTCCCAGGCACTGTGGGTCAGAGCACAAAGCACTGAAGGAATCAACAGACCTGCAGGTGTGAATGAGCTGATGGGGGAACCTCAGAGCAGCAAGCAGATTTCTCACAGCACAGGGGTGGGGATGATGCATACCAGGGGAAAAGAAAAAACAGAACTGGGGGAGAAAGTCTTTCTTAAAAAAAAATCTGTCTAAATTATGTCAGATTTGTACAATTCTTTTTGGTTTTGTTCTAGTTTACTTCCAGGACTTCTGATAGCTTTAACTTCTTTTTTTCCCTTTGTGTTGGATAGACGCTGCAGCTGGACACTCTGGTCGATAACTTGTCTATTGATCCTCACACTGGAGACATCTGGGCAGGATGTCATCCCAATGGGATGAAGCTGCTCCACTACGATCCTGAAAATCTTCCTGGATCTGAGGTGCCTTTTGGGAGACAGCACTGGTCTCTTGGCTATGTCTGTGCCAGAAAGTTGTTTTGTTCAAATCACACTGGTATAACTTAACTGCATTTCATATAGAAATGCCTGGCTAGCCTTTGTGAAAGTAAAGACTGAGCTGGCTTCTGCTCTCAAGTGGGAGCCTGAACAGCATATACTCACTAACAAACACCTATTCAGATCCTTGGGCGACAACTAAATAATTTCCACCCAGTAGCTCAATTGCTTTTGACTCCTCAGGCTGCTTTCTGTGCAGCTGGGGCCATGTGCAAAGATTCTGATGAACTGCATTGATTACTGAGCCAGCACCTCTTTGCCAAACTGAACATAATTGACTGAGTGCAGAGCACGACCGGAAATGTTCACACAGGAGTGATTAATCTGTGCAAGTGTAGTTCATCAGGAGGTGACACTGTAATTCTTCTTCCTATGAAATCAGTGAGGTACTGGTGTCCTTAAACCACGACAACTGACATCAGGGCAATAGTGGCCACGAGTGCAGCTGGCTGGTGTCACTTTGATTTCAGCCTTGTCTGAAGCTCCCTGTAAGACACTTCTCAAAATTACCATGCTCAGTAGCAATAGATTTATGATACTAGGCAGTCATTCGCTCTGTTTGGAAAAAGCATGAAAATAAGAAGATAGTTACTAACTCTTAGGCTGGAAAAAAAATGTGCACGTTCCTAGTGGTGGGGATGACTGCCTTACTTCCTTACAAATGTTGCACAGATTAAAAAAAAAAAAATCAATCTTCATAGACCATGCTTCACCGAAGGCCCTGTCACAGGAATCACATGGCTGCAATTACCAGCAGCTGATCATCCTAACTAATTTGTTTAAGTTAACATGTTGGTGTTCCCTCCATGTGTGGAGCATTTTCAGCACAGCCATTTCAGTCGCTGTATCCTCCCCTCCGGCAGGTGCTGCGCATCCAGGACATCCTCTCGGAGGAGCCCGTGGTGACGCGTGTCTATGCTGACAACGGCTCCGTGCTGCAGGGAAGCTCAGTGGCATCCATCTATGAGGGAAAGCTGCTCATTGGCACAGTCTTCCACAGAGCTCTCTACTGTGATCTATAGCTCATCACGGGCAAGATCTGCTGCAGCAGAAAGGATTTAATTCCTTGGGAACTCACTTAGTTTCTGCTAGATCTGCTAACAACAAGACTGTTCCAATAAAGGTTAACTACAGTAATGGAAATGTATTTTAGCCTTCCTCTCCAAAATGAGACTTCTACATAATATTAAAGGAAAGGGAATTGAAGGTGAGAAATTAGTTTATTTGTATAACGGGGAGGACCCCATGTTGTTAACACAGGGTGGCCTACAAGTTCAATTTCAAATCACAAATGACTGAACAGTCAGACACTGAACTATCTGTGCTGGCTGGATTTCTGGTTTGTTGTTTGGGGGTTTTTCCCCCCATGAGAAAACTGATTTTGTAAATGGGAATTGCTGACAACCAGTGTTGTGTGCACTCTTGTCACTGACCCCTGGGCCTTCCCAGGGACTGTGCTAGGGGTTTTTCTTCTAAACCTTCCTGTTTGCTTTCTCTAACACTTCCAAAATAACTGGAAGGAGAATAAATATTCTTTCAGTCTCATTCATTTCCCCCTTCCCCCGTAAAACCATTTCCTAATGTTACTTCAGTTTCATAAATTTGTTTTAATCCTATTGAGAAAAGAATAGGGCATCATTTCTGAGCCGTTTCTTACTGGGTCTTTCAAAGGGAGATTTAAAAAGCTTTTTTCTCTTGAAGAGTTGGAAACATCTCCTGCACACCTTCAGCAAAGGGAGCATTTCTGGGCACTTTGCACTGACCCCCTGAGCCTTGGTCACTCATGTTCTGTGTTTGACTTCCAGTCGGCATGGAGCTGATTCCCACTTCACTGCTGTGCACCAGGCAGCCTCTCATGTTTATCTGGCATCAGTTACTGACATCTTGCACTGCTAAAATGTCTCCAGGTTTCCTTCAGCTGGTATTTTTGGGATGATGCAGTCATTTGCAATGAACTGAACTCAGTGTCTTTTGAAGCTGGAAATCAGTTTTGTGCTTTCCAGTGTGCACAGCAAGATGCCAGTCTGGCAGAACACCCTGTCTGAGCCACCACTTGTTTCCTGCTCATGGAGTGAGCTCTTTTTGTATTGGTGTAGATATCCTTACCTGCAGAGTAGCCTTTCTGTCCTCCCTGTTCCTACCTGTGATCAGCTCTCCAGTTTTGTGGGAGTTGCTAAAGGTTCTGTGTTACCTGTAGCATCTCTCGTGCTGGGGTTGCCGCTGTGGTGCCTGCATCTGACTGCGTTGGTCCTTCTCAGCATCCTGGCTGCCCCTCTGAATGCTCCCACCAGACAGAATCTCCCTGAGGGCCACCAGCCAGCTGTGATGGCTTTGCTGTTATCTCCTGCACCAGCCACAGCCCCTCTAATCTGGAGAGTACATGGAAAGTCCAGAAAACACAGGAGTGCTTCTGCCTACAAGACAGACCAAATAACCTGCTCTGTAGTGGCCCAAACACTGAGACAGGAGCCAGGGCATGTGCAAACCCCACTCTGGGTTTTGCCATTCTGGCAGAGGAGGCAGTACTGCAGGCTGAGGTTTGGGTTAGCAGTGGCCCTGAAGAGCAAATGTGCATGCTGACACCTCTTGGCTCCTGCACCCCTGCTTTCTAGCAAGCCAGCTCACTAGTAGGAAAATAATTACTGCTCTTTCCGTGAGTGAAAGGGACAGCTCTAAGCAGAGCAAGGAGTGAGTGCCAGGGCTGGTGGCTGGGGCAGTGTTGCTGTTCAGCCCACCTCCTCTGCACAGCTGCCCTGGGCTGTGGGTCTTGGCACATCACCTCCCGCCCCCCGAAAGCGTCTGCCGGCCCCAAGCCCCGCACAGACAGCGGTGTAAGGCACGTCCCCGGGCACAAAGGTGTGTGGGACTGAAGAACGGAGCCGGTGCTATCTTGGCTCACTCACTGGGCCCTTCCCGATGCCAGCAGCTTCCCTGTGCTGCCACGGCAGACAACTCTTACACACCCGGCTACCGGGAGGGGCTGCTGGTGTCTGTGATGGTTTGTATGCGAACGCACATGCTGTGGGCTCTAGGGGTGGCTGGAGGGGCAGACCTGGGCGGCAGAGGAGCAGGCAGCTCATTCATTGCCTTGTCTCTTGGGGGCGGCCCCGCGTTAGCAGCTCTGCGTGCAAACTCTGCTCATCGCCCCTCTCCAAAATGCTCACGGCTGACGTGGGGACTTGAGCGCTTCGCTGTCTGCCCGCCAAGGCTTTGGTGACAAGGACTCATCTGTTTGGATTGGTGTTGAGTCTTTTGCTGACCATGGCGTGCAGCCCTTGATAGAGCCGAGCCAGCCCTGAATGAGGGCAGCTTTTGTCTCATCCCTTTGCTGCGCTTTGGCATTACCTAACTCTGGTTTTGCTGCTCCTTCCTTAGCTGCTTCTCTTCCTGCAGGACACTTTCATCTTCCCTCAGAAGTGGTGTACTTTCCTACAGGAACGTGTAATCCATTTTCATCCTCGAAGAACAGATGTAGTTCCCAGAGCCCAGCTGAAAGAACTGCTCTGAAGAAGTTCTTACAGTAAGGAGACGTTGGCTATTAACTCATTCATGATTGGCCATCAATGGCCTGCATTAGCATTCTAAAGTGATTATTTTAGGACTGTGCCGCTATTTGTTCTGAAGTACTATATTCTAAAGAGTTACATCACGTACCAGTGGCAGTGACACAGCTGAAATGCCAATCAGTCACTCTGCTGGTCCTGGATTTACTCTCTGGTTGTAGAAGGGCAAGAGCCACTCCCCTCAACAGTGGCAGAAGTAATCCATCAAAACATTAATTTCACATTTTATTGTTGCTTAAACCATCTTCAAATGAGCAATCTACATGCTGTCGGATCTTGTCAAACTTCTATTTTTTTGTTCGTTTTGGCCTTTCAGAAAATCAGGACTGTTTTCACTTATCACTGGCTCTTTTTTTCCTATTCTAAACTACTCCTGTGCTAAAGACTTTCCCATGGGTCTGCCTGCACACTGAACCACAGGCAAGCAAGGGGCCTTATCTTGTCCTGCAGCATTTGAGAGGAGAGACATCATAGGTATCTGCTGTTACCGATACTAAATTTTTGAGTTTTGCCCCGAGGTGAGGAGGGCAGGAGGCCCATTGCCAGCCTCCTCCACAGGTATCCCAGCCTTGCAGCGCAGGAGCGGGAATTGAAGCCGGGCCAGCGTGTGCTCAGGCGGTGCTGGGCAGCAGAGCCAGCCAGCAGGTGCTGTGCAGTGAGAGCTGGGCTGGGCCACAGCCTCTGCCTTCAGCACGGAACCACCACCTCCTAAGGCTCACCAGCAGCCTCCGTGCAGACACAGCAGTGGTGGAAGATGCAGCTCAAGCCTGGCTTCTCAATTACACAGTAACTCGCACACAGCAAATCCGCGCTTGCAAGCCTGAGGAGGGCATAACCCATCATCCTTAACAAGCTGCAGAGACTGGAGCTGTTCTGGGCATTTACAAAACCCAGCTGCAGCTCAGACAATCTGCACAAACAAGGAAGATGTATGTATAGACTCCAGGCTCGGGAAGCTGCTGAGCAGACACATTTTACATGTCAGTTGTGGACTTGGAGCCTCTTGAGATGTCTATTTTAATTAAGATAATAATTCTGTGGATTGAAGATGCTTTTTCTCTTCTTGCAGGTGGTGGCCATGTTAGTGGAAGGTAAGATTTATAATTCAAGTCGTTGAGAAACACAAACTGGGTTAGACAGATTAAAGTGCAGAGTATTTGGCCTAGATTCTGCCAGACGTAAATCCACTGAAATGACTGCACAAATTGGACAGTCTGTGTCCTCTGATTTTCCCTAACTTAATGCTTTACTAAAGTCAAATAAATAAAAGACATTAAACGTGTACAGTAGAAGAAACTGATGTACTTTGAATGTACAAAATGCCCATAATCAATCTACACTTGAGTGTAAAATGGTAAAATGTTTCTATTTATGTCTTTGACCAGTATTGGTGGGGAAGCAGCCTATTTTTACATCAACCTGCAGTAAAAGACTGCTTGCTACATTTCATCTGCATATGACAAAAAAAAAAGACCATTCTTTTTCATTACTCTTTCTTGGTTTTTTACTTCTTTCTACATAATTACAGATTGTAAACGAGACCCACTTGGAGGCTTGTGAATCATGCCAATTTGGCCAAGAGCTGGGATTAAAATAATCTTTGGCTGAGCAGAAGGAAAAGAACAAGCAGGGCAAGGTACATATCCCCCTCACCCCCCAGCCTGACCCATGCAGCTGCCAGTCGTGCTCACCATTTATTATTTCTTCTGGAAGAACCAAGAAAAGGTCAGAAAAGTGAGGACTCGATACAAATTCTAATAAAGATTTAGGATTTCTCATTTTATTGCATTCGTTGTCTAACAACAATAATACTCATTGGCAAGAAATTTATTTACACTAACAAATTAAACCACAAGGCTTTTTTGTTTGTATTTCAACTGTAAGAAAACAAAGGGCCACCATGATGTTTTGTTTTGATGTCTCCCAATAACTAAATATTAAACAAAGTTATCTTGGGGAAAACTCAACAATCTAGAGAAGTTCATATCAACCAAGCACAAGAGAACAAGCTCAGACATGGCACTACTGTGTCCTTCATGCAGGTGATCAGACACCAAGATGTACAAACAAAAAGTTCAGGATAACATGCACTTCATACACATTTGACCTCTCTAAAAAAGAAGGAAAAAGGAAAAAATCTGAAGCGCAACCATCTCCTTAACCATATGAAAAGACTCAATGTAAAGAAGCCAATTTTTACAGTAAGTACAGTGCATTTTAGTCTTTTAGCTGCCTGGTCTTCTAGCAATGTGCAACACTTGTCAGTGACCAGTGAGATACCATCACAACGTGACTGGGAAATAGGAAAGCAGTTGTTCAGTAAATGTGTATGGGAAAGTATAGAGTCAGAAGAGGTTCACTGTGCACTCCTCACTTCCAAATGGGCTGCCTACTCCTTATGTCTGGTGCCCTGAGATCCCCCTTTTCTTCAGACACTTCTGCACGGGGCTTGAATCTGCTTCCACAGATGGCAGTGGCAAAGCTCCCACTGGAAACCCAGCAGGAGACCCAAGCTCCTGGGTTACATGATTTGGATCCAGTCTTGTGAGCTGACCTCTTCCTCATCTCTGTGGAAGAAGAGACCTGCCAAACTCAGCAGGTTACACAAATCCTACAGTTTGTTCTTAACAAAGCCACACTTCCCAAGGAAACAGGCAGCCCAAGGCACTACCACCAAACCTTCCTATAAGAAGTGCGTTTTCTAAATCATTACTTAACACCAAAAGCAGAAGTAGTTGGTACAGCGGGTTAGTAACAGAAAGGTCATTTTCTATTGAGGGACTGGAGGGCTCAATGTCATGACTAAGATATCACAGCTTTGAAAAATCAGTTTTACAGGTACAGAAAAAAAGTACAGTAAAATCCATAGGGATTTTAATCTATAGGGTAGGTTAACAAAAGGGACTGTGCCATCTGCAGATGACCCACACTCCACTCTGGTGAGTGGGCAAGTCTCCTCAGATGTCACCTGTCATCCTGCTCAGAAGTGAGCTGCTGAAAGCTGAAAGCACTCCAACAGAAATCAAAGTTGGGGTTAAAAATACAAAAGAAGTGTTTCCTTCTTAGAATACTGACACCCAACTAAAGGATGATCCTCTTCCTTACTACTGTAGAACTGGATTCTGCACTACTAGCAAGAATGGCATTTCTTTCTCTTCTTTCTCTTAGAAGTGGAACACAATTCACTCTCAAAAATGAACTCTCAAAAAACACTGCCCACCTCTTACCAGTCCATGAGCCAGGAGGTGAAGGTGTAGAAGCTCAGGAGACCAGGAGGCTTTGATGGAAGCAATAAAGTATGAGGAACCCTGATCTCAGTGTCAAGCAGCCCTGAACGTCAATGAGAGTTGACAAGAGCTGGCAAGTTTCAGAGAAAAGCTGCTCAGCAATTTTAGTAAAAAGCTCAATTCTTGTGTCTCAATTCTCAAGTCTTGCAGCAGACTACAGTCACAGCAAAAGAGATGCCGTGAAGACGTTAAAAAGATACAGAAATATTTGTATACACAAACATCTTCTAAATCCATTCAGCTTTTTATTACTGCCTTCTGTTCCACTGTGTCATTCTAACCCATGATCTGGAAGAGGCCCCACTTGCAGCAACCCCCACCAGACTTGCTCAGAGCAGCAGGTGAAATGCAAAGAGCAGTGGGCAACTCTCTGTGCGTTGCAGTGAACGGGTGCAGCTCCTTCCTCACAGCCTGGCCCTGCTCTCCTTGGGCAGACTGAGACCCAACAGGGAGTTTTAACAGGAAGTTGCACAGGTGCAATTTTCCCATCCCTTGGGAAAATACAAGCTGGAAGCAATTAATGTGAATATATTTGGCTGATTTGAACAGAACAAGGAACCACCACCCTTCTCACAATCTCAGTATAAGTACTAGGGGGTTTGGGACTAAAGTAACCTGCAGTGTTTTGTAGTTCATTTTCTATTTCTGAGAGTTTAACTTTTTGCTAACTCTCCTTTCTTCACCTTTTGAGGCTCAATGTATTCACAACTTGGCGGTGCTGCAGCAATGAGCAGAACTAGAGTTTACAGAACTGGCCTACCACCCTAACCAGGGAGAAAATACCTTGGCCAGCTGCTGCAGTCACCCAGGTGTAACAGTGACACAAGCACATATCCTGAGGTGTGCAAACACCACACTGCCTGCACAGCAGTTCAGCAGGGGCCAGGCAAGTCAGCCTAATGAAAAGAGCTTTAGCTCCACAAATAAATACCTAAACTAGGTGACAGTAACACCTGCAGGTGAGCCAAATGAGAAAGGCTGGCCAGTCATTTAGCACAGAATATTTGTTTCTTCTTATTACATTAAGCCCCACATTAGTCTGCCTAAGCATTGGTTTACAGGAACTTTAAGAATGATGAGATGCCCATCTTTTGTTTCATATTATGTCACCATACAATATAAGGGGAAAAAATGCAACACAACTTTAAAGGTGCTATAGAACAGCAAGAAAAGTTCCAAACTGTGTTTTATATCTGTTATCCAGTGATATTTCTGCATGTCACCAGAATGAGTTGCCGTATTTAATAGAAGGAACCACATAAATCTCTTTTATCACAGAAAGAGCAAAACTCTTGACACTGTTCTATTTGCTTCGTTTTCATAAGTTGAACAAAATGCATTTTAATGGGTTTAATTTAAATGTAAGCTACTAGGTTTTTTTTAAGTTAGGTTTTTGTTCATGTTTTTAGTCTGAGAATAACTAAATAACATTATCACAAACCAGTAAAAATCCCCTGAATACTTAAAGGACTTAAGCTGAATTAGTTATTCTGCAGAATAAGAACATGATTTACAAAGAGATTAACTAGGCACTGTTCTAAGCAGCAAGAATGAAAACTCAATGTATAATGCCAAGCAGTCTGCTCCGGTTTCTAAGAAAACAAAGAACATAAAACAGGGACACCACCTTAGATTACTATATACAACCACTTAAACAATACTACAGTGTAAACATAATTTAAAAAGAAAATCATCATCTAATGCATTTATCAACATTATATTTAAAATATTTAATTTCCAGTTTCTTCCAGGTAACTTCTCTTACTCACAGAATGCTAGTTTTATGAAGTTGTTAAATATTTGTGTAATTTTTCTCCTATGAGTGAACACAGAAAGATTTACTGCAATGTGTAATTTTTGTTAGCAGGTGCATTTTGCTGCTGGTGGTCTATCTCAAGAAAAATATCACAAGCCTTTAGAAATATCAGAAAGTATCTTTTATGGCAATTTCAATTTTAGATCTGAATAAAATATACATCAAAAACTTGTAGAAATTGGATTCGGAAGGAAAAATAAACCTAATGCTAAGTAGATCTGTTGTGTATTAATTTTGAATGAACTAGGCTCTCTCAGTTTACAGACCATTTTACATGTCAAAGAAATTATTAGGATCAAAGAAATGTAACTATAAACAGTGCACTCTAAGTGTTTCAAATCTGAGCTTCAGAGAACTTTGCAGACACTAATCTGAATGCCATAAAGTATCAAGCAGAAGAGAAGCCAAGCCAAACTAAAACCACACATTTTCTTCAAAAGAATTCAGTATTTTTGATTTTAGGCTGGCACATTTTTAAGTTCAAGATTCTAACTTTTCATCACCATCTTAATCAATCTGGGTTTGCACAACTAGATGAAGACTGACACTTCCAGGATGCATGAATGGGAAGTGATGTTTTTCAACTACTGCATGGTTAGCTTTGACTGTAAAACAGTAAGGCAATACCTCCTCGTGGTGGAGATCTGCCTGTTGTCTGCCCATTCTTTTGAAGAAATACTGTGTAGTTCAGTACTGCTGTTGAGGCAGTAACACCATACGCTGCTTCTGTCACAGTCAAAACTACACAGCAAGGCTTCACCCATAGCCCCATAGAGCCCAGAAATCCCTGAAGGATATAGCATGACCACTGCTAAGCCACCAGAACATTCTACAGACAATGCCCAAAAATTCAGGTTTTGGTGGGATATTCTTTAAATACATCAGTCAAAACAGTTAAAATGTGGGAGCTTTGGATTTATTAACCATCACCTCTATGGCAGCATTGACCTTAACAGCAAGGTAGTGAATTTAATTTTAACCAGAATCACTCATCTCCCTCTTCTTAAAGTGCACTTCTGTAAAAACTGAAAATCTTCAGCAGACTCAAGTTTGATAATTGTTTCCAATACCAGCTTCATAATAGCACAGTACACAGCTTATTCTCCCAGTGCTTACTGAAGTTGAAGATGTGGTATTTTTCCTGGAGGAGAAAAAACCCCAACCTTGAAACAAAATAAACAGAGTTTCCTGTTCAAAACACATAAAAAAGAAAGTGGAGTGTGCTGTAAGAAAGTTGCCTACACACTGGGAGCATGATGAAATTTATACAGATATATATGCTGTGCTCTAGTTAGAAATTCATCCTTGCTCAGATATCTAGAGGATAAATGTTATTCTCAGATTTCTGTGTAAACCCACATAACCATTTAAGGCTTTGCCTCCTTCCTGGATTAACCATTGTACAGGTAACAGAAAGAGTTTCACCTCCTCTCTTTTACCCAGGGGGAATATCGGCTCTCTTGTCTTTATCTCCAGTGTATAAGAAATCATTGAACAGTTGTGTTTTCAGAGCAGTGTTGCTTAAATGTACTGGTGCAAGATGAAACTTACTCCAGCAGACAGATCTGAGTATCCAAACACTGTAAAGAAGCTGAACTTCCAGTCAGAAAGTTATGTCAAATCATATCACACAGAGCACAACTCCGTTTGCCCAGCTGAAGAAATGCTCCCCAATCATATTGACTGGCCATCCTATTCAGAAGAAGTGAAGCAGTGGACCGTGCTCCTTGGCATCATGCTGGTTACTGAAGTGACCAAACACACAGAGCCCAACAGAGAAGAGTAGTTTGGAAGGAAACACCACCACACAAATATGAAATCTGTTAGCTGTCAACAAGAACAGAACAAACTGAGGGGCTGGGATTGTTTCACATGGCAACAGCAACGAGCGTGAAGTGGATATGCAGGAAAGAAAACTACACAATATAAATTTCCCTAGTCATTCTATGTACAGCCCCATTTCTCTGTACACAATCTTGGGTGATGAACACAAGAAAGCTGAAGGGGCACCAGAGTGGATATGAGTTTCTCTTCCCTTGCTGTGCCTCCACTTTCTGAACACAGCAGCACTTCTGCTTATCACTGCTCATTAGTGCCCTCTGTTGCCTCTGACAAACACTTGTCTGTTTTCTTCGATCTCCTCTGCAGTTGCTCTTGTTCCTTCTTCCGAAGCTTTTCCCTTTGCTTTTCCATTTTCTCTTGAGCTTTGCGAGCCTTCTCCAAGGATGCTTTCATTTCTTTTAGCTTTCTTTTAATGATTGCTCTGTCCTGGGAAGACGTCATACCAAGAGCCTGAGGTGGGGAAAACAAAATTAAAATCAGTTTCATATGGTTTAATCGATCACTTTTGTTTTCAAATTCTAGTAATAATTCTTGTTAGATAGAAGAATTTAACAACTAAGTAAATCTGACACAGACTGAGATACATTACTGATGTGTTAAGTACTACATTCCATGCCTTCCCCTTCTGGAATACTAAAGAATGGAATCTCATTGTCACCACCAATGCTGATTTCATTAATTTTTTTAAAATCATCTAATGCCACATAGAACAAGACTTTCCACTTCTCACTGTTATGCCTTAGTCAAAAGTTTACTTGCATTCTTCTAAAACCCTTATAGTTAGTGAAGTCCCATCAAAAAAATTCAGCAGGGAAACATGAAACTTGGGTTTTCAAATCTGCTGAGTTTCCTACAGTCTCCTTCCTGTACTTATTTTTGACCAAAGTAGGCTCATACTTTTACTATTAGAAACAATACATACCTTATACATCAACACTGTATTTAGTTCTAAAATAGTACAAGTGGTATCAGCTTATGCCTCCCATATCCCACTACTCCATTATTCCCTTGCTACATCTGATATGTATCTACTATCTTCTTGGAATCACCCTATCACAAAACAGAGCTGGATGAGAAATATAAGCATGCAAAAACCACTTTCACATGCTGCTGAACGATTCACATGTGCAAATATGGGTACATTATATACACCAATATTTTCACAAAGCAAATGCCCTGCATTTCTGAGCTTCTGAATCCTGGTGCATATGGGCATTTCCTTAAAGTGTTGATGTGGCTTCATACTCTCTGTTTATTATTCTAGTCTATCACCACTCCATGCACACAGATTCAGTGCTTTCTGAATGAATCCTTTCTGCTTTTAAGATGATACAAAGTGGCAAAAAATACAGTAGTTAGTCTTGAAGCCCAGTCAGGTAATTACCTTGAGCTTGCTCCCATCCAGCTGAAGGAGATGCTCCCCATTAATGTTCTGGGCACTGAATTCAGAAACATACTGTTCAAGGTTCAGGCTCATCAACCAGTGGGAAACCTGCTGCACACTCCACTCATGAACAGCACGACTCTGACACTGGCTGTGCTTAGGAGACTGTCCATCGTCAAGGATCTGTGACAAAAACACGCTATGTTACTATGAAAAGGGTAACACAGATGAGTAACCACACTTTTCTGCACAAAGTGCCAGCATCAGAGCAGAGGTATCTGTACAATAATAACAACTTCACACTGCTATATTACATCGCTGTCTAACCAGATACCTGAGTACAAGGGACCCAAAATTTTTATCCGTAGAATCATAGAAGGAACTGGCATTCCTTTTAACCCAAACAGGGACTGAAATGGCCAGGTGACAAAATTCAAACCAGGTAAGCTCCCGTTCCCTCACAAGATTTTTATCCTTCAAATTAGCAGGTTTCTAAAGGATGCAAAGAATTCCTCATTCCACTTCCTGGGCTCATTCATAGACCTTTATTATTTAAGCTATAAACAAGAAATTCAGGGGGAAAAGAAAACCCTCAGAAAACCACTTGAGTTCAAAGTGATGACATCAATGGAAGACGATGCATGAGATGACACAGAGGAGTGGTATGGAACACACAGGGATCCCACGGTCCTGGCCCTGCTCTCATCAAGTTGTGCTGCTGTGGCTGAGAGCACAAACTGCACCAAAAAGGGCAAGTGGGGTGTCAGCTGCTGGAGCAGCCCCATGTCCCTGTTCTGCCACTTCATTCCACGCAGGGGTATGCCGGTGGGGCCTGAAACAAAAGCTACTCTGTCTTGGCTGTGGTCAGCAAAGCAGCTGCTACAGGCTGCAGCAGCTGTCTGCTGTTACAGCAGCTTTTACATGGGGCTGGATGATGCTGGGAGCTCTCTCAGCTTCTGTCTGTCCAGTTCTCAGGGCTGGACACTATCTTTTCCTTCTCCTGTTGCCAGCAGGAGCTCAGCCCATCTGATGCCTGGCCTAGTAGATCTGCTTTGACACTGACCCTCCTCCCCCTTTCAGCAGACTGCAAAAACTGCAGTTTGCTGGGGCCTTGGAAACTCCCAGCAAAAACAAGAGGGGAACTCAAGACTAGGAAAGAGGAGCCAGTGACATCTGCACCAGCAAGGGGGTTTGTCAGACAACACTGTGAAACAAGAAACGTGACTCTGCAAAAGAGACAGTATGTTGCCACACAATGGTCATGCAATTCACCACAACAGCACACTAGTATCTCACCTCATCATCAATCATATCCAGGCTCTGAGTGAGGGAGCAACAAAGAAATGGGAAAGAAAAGCATTATAGAAACAAAATATCGGACATATAACAGCAGGTAAAAATTCAGGCAAGGGCAGCACAAAGATTTGCAAACAGATATGGCTACTCAAAACCAACACGATTTCTTATTAATAAAATTATTTCCAGAAGCAAAGAGGTTATGTTGAAAGCTCAGCACACACGTGATCTGGTAGCTAAAACTGACACTGTGTCAGTGAATCCCCTTTAGAGTTCCTCATCTTGACACCCTAGAGCTGGTGGGAACCTTTCGGATGGCTCCAATTTCCGAGAGCAAAAGCTCCTTAATTAGAGGAGAACCAACTGCAAGAACTGGGTTCCCTCCCCAGCCTTTCACTTTTTCAGCTTCCTCAAACAGTGCTGGAGCTGCCAGGGAGCCAGGGAGAAGGAGCACTCCCAGCAATGCCCTGTGCAGGGCTGAGCAGCAGCACCGGCCCCGGCCCACCCAGGGTGGCTGGGGAGCTTTCCAGGGCAGCTCTTGCTGAACAACTTGGCACACAGCAGAGGATGGAGAAAACACATTCATTTTTATGGACCTCTCCAGGCTTGGTATTTTAGAAGTGATAAAGTAGAGAGCTGAACACGCAAAATGGAAGCATTTTCAAGCTTTTAATTCAATACCACTTAGAACAGGGCATTGCCACAATTAAATACACAATAAAGGGGGAATTAAACATGGTAAGAGAATGAAATGGATCATCAAGAGAGTACTAACACTAAATAAAGTGCAAATGATGACTTTGTTGTTTTCAGTAGTTCATAGAACATACAGACCTGTATGCAGTCTCCTTTTGTTATAAATTTTTGCCCTTATTTACCAGCAGTAAGCAATTTCTAAAGAAATGGTTGGGTTTGTAGACTTGCAATTTGGCAAATACGGTTGCACAGAACAGCTCTCATTCTTTAAAACCAAGTAAACCATGTAGGCAGTAATAAAAAAACCCCTACCTACCATAAAAAAACCATAAGGTATAGAAGATATAGATACGTTAAGTTTCTCCTCTCTAGTAAAAAAAAAACCTGGCTCAAATCTCACATGAAAAATGTTAAGTTCTTACAAAGTGTTTGTAAAATAACAAATGCACATGTTTCCTGACTCCACGGAATGTGTTGTCAGCTACTGTCAAATCGTGCAACCTAACTCACAATTGAGTTACAAAACTAGTATCTTTAGAGTATTTCCAATACATTACATACAACTCAAATGTCACCAATTTACAGGGTTAGAAATGCCTTTTTACTTTATCATTGTTTGAAAAATTCTGGTTTGAAGTAATTGACTTCAAACCCACTGTGCAAAGCAAGTACAAAGAATGCAAAGTGGATTAAGACATGCACATTATAGTCAATACATGTACACTCAGGTACAGTAACACAATTACTGCATGGACCGGTCATTCTATCACGGTGAAAATTAGTGTAGGGGAAAGCACCTTATACCTCAACTATATTTACCAAAGTACTGTATGTTTGGTATATAAGAACTGTTTCAGTTATGACTAGTTTAGTGTATTTATATATATACATGTGTGTATATATATATACATATATATATATTTATATACAAGTCCACATCTACATATTTAGAAAAAACGTATTGACGTGTGAGGATATAGCATCTCAGGAAACCAACTGCATTCCACTTTCTTATAATAGTACTGCAGAGCATTTAAGTCTTTTTTATATGAACAAGAAAAATCTTAACTTAGAAACCAAGATTAATTTTCTTCTCCAATCCTACTGCCTAAAAACTTTCCTTTATTATTTGAGTGATCAAGAGAGATGCCATAGGAAAAAGAAAACAACTATTTCCCAAATTAAACAACTTCATCAGCATACCTCATCTGATGACAGTGCTAAGGAGTGTGAGAAGCATGGGGTTTTAGGTTCTGCTCCTAAACCGCTCAAATCAGCTGAACTTGTGCTGCTGGGACTGAAATCATCATTGAATGTGAAATTCTGTAGAGAAAGAGAGGAGTGAGAATGAACAAATTATTGCTTAGGTGCATCTAAAAGGGAAATTTGCTTTCTGTCTTCCAGGTTGGCATAGCTCAGGAGTGATTTCAATCATTTACCAAACCAATCACAATACACATGAGGAAGCCTTAATTTTTTGTACTGTTACTATTTATAGAATGCACTGTATTTTTACCACTCTGTACTTCATGAGACACCTTTGCCAGCTTAGTGCCTCAATGAGTAACAAAGGTGTCTCAAAGCAATTTCCAGGCTCCCATCTCATCCTGGAACTAAATTACTGATTCTGCAGGTTAATCACTAGCATTTATTGTCCTCCAAATATTTAGGAGAAGAGTAGCACAGGCAGTAGCACAAAGAATAGGACAGAGAATTAATGAACAGAGAGAAGTGAAAACTCCTATTGAAAGAGCAAGGAGAATATCCTGTGAATCCATTTCTGAGTCCCAAATAATCTCCTTGAAAAGTGAAGGATCCTCCCTCTTTGTCTATGCCTTTAGAAAAAAACTGAAATTGAAAGTAAAAGAGATCTTTGGATATTGAATGTGATTTACTGAACTAATAAACATAAACCCTGTTTTTTTCTTAACAATGCAATGAGAGACATCACACCTTACAGCAAATAATAGCAAAAGTGGGCACATATTTTTCAGGAATACAACAAAATTACCATTAGAATAAGACAAAAAATTAACAAGTATTTCACACTAGAGGGAGAACCATGAAAAAACAAAATACATACAAGATTAAGGACACCATGATATTCCATTTAGCTTGAATATACACTTGACAATACAGAGACCTCTAATGTCTACTCTAACATCTAAATAAGTATTAAATCAAATACATCTTTGACATTCACTTTAGAAAGTGAAACAATAAAAACAACACTAAAAACGATATCCTTCTATCTGTCCCCTCAAGATACTTGACGTATCTTTCCTGAAAACATGAAGTCTTCCAAAAATATCAAGTGTTGGTCCTCTTAATTTTGCTGGAAATCCAACTAAATATCGGTATCATGCTGTGCTTTCAAAGCCCAAATAGCAGCACAGAAACTCTTTGTTTAAGAGCTTTCAAACTTTACAGAGAACATAATATTTTGTAATCATTTTTCTCTCACCTACGTTTAGAATTCCTGTTCTGTTTTTCCCAGTTCTTTATAGAGGAGAAGAAAATGTGAGCAGCTTCCTTAGCTGCTTCCTTAGCCCACACAGTGTTCTTAGGCCAGGAGTTCAACAGCTTTACCTCCTGTTGTGTGAAGAACATATTTTTCTAAGTACTCTGATTTTTCTTTCACCTCTATTTTGTGCAAGCTTCAGTTTTACAATGGATTTAAGCCTTTAAATTTTAGTTTTCTACAGGGAAAACTGAAGATAGACAAGGTTTGATAATAATTAGGACAGTAGGACAACCCCCCACAACCTCAGTCTAATACTGACTAAAAGGGTGTGCTTTTTTCCCCATTTGAAAACTATTTTTATACAATGTTTGTTCAAATACACAAATAGTATTTACAGGTCTAATTTTTTTTTCTCCAAAAGAAAAGAGTTAATCAATTAATTTCTCTTTCATCTTTAGAAATGTCATTGGTGATCTTCTCTATCAACCTGGTTTGGACCACTGTAAACCTTGTGCTGCTCTCCCTGCTAGGTAACACAAGAACAGCTATGACCTTGCATAGCTTAGTGCACAGCAGAGGTAATCTATCACCAGCTTTTAGCATTAAAAAAGTAAGAAATGCCTGTGGAAACTATTATTATGAACACACATTTGGTGGTAGAAGACAGAGAAATTAGATTTCTGACTCATATTTCCATACATAAAGTTGAGAACCATATCTGCTTCTTTTTACCAGACCAATATAAAAAGTCAACTGCTGTAAGTCATAAGAAAATACAGGCAAAGAAACATTTTCCAGAAGTGAAAATACACATGAAAAAGCTAAGTATATTACTATACCTAAGGGTTATTTAAGGAGTTCTCATGCTGAAACATTCATGCACATAGAAAGGAATCACACAGATGTATTAAATTGCAATAGTTCATATTCATAGTTCAAGCATCTTCATACAGAGAATTAAATCCAACATCCAGCATGCATGACAAACAGACTTCATTATTGGGGGAAAAAAGGCAGATGACTGACAGCATACAGCATTTCTTCACTTGCAAACACCTCATTTGAACATAGGTACGTATTCCCACTACCAGTCCTGAAGAATGAAGAAAGTATCTATAAATGCATACACAAATCTAGCATTTGTTCAGTGGATCCAAATGCTAATTTCCACTGGCACCACTTGCTTTTGCTACGGTACAGCACAGCACAGTTAGCTTACTGAAATAATGTACATTAAGACAGAGTAAAAAGGCAGAACGTGGAATGGTACAATGACAGAGATGTTCTGTTTGGATGAGCTGTTACTGTACAATGAACATCATGCACTGTTTATTGTAGTAGTCACATATTGGCCTGTTCCTTTTTCCAGAATCACAAAGCCAATTATGCTACTCAACACAGTGGGAATAAGGTAGTTTTTATTTTCTACCTTTGACCCTTTTTTAGCTGGGCTTAAATTTTCAGAGGAAGGTTCAGTTGAGCTGGTAGGCGATGGCAGGTTGCTGGAAGAATTGGATCCCTTGCCGCTCTCTCCATACCATGTGAATGGTACACAGTGTGGGAGAGAGGAGGATCGCTCTGCTAAAGATTTAGTGTTGGATGATTTCTGCAGCATCTCTCTGACAGTCCTGTGGAAGAGAGAGGAGCAGGAATATGCATTAGATTATAAAAGAAGCGAAAACAAAATACTACAGAGGCAGTTAATTGTAGAAAGAGTGACATTCCCTGGAACTGTGACTAAAGAACTGAGTGGCATACAGCTGGTAGGGGCATGCCTGAAATCTCTCTCTCAGCAGAAGAAAAAAGTGTGTTCTTTTGATTCTTTTTCTAACTCAAGCTCTCAGACAACATACACCCAGCAAATGGAGACAGATGCCAGCTGGAAATGCCTATACTCCCACCATTCAGATGAGAACCAGCTCCTGTCAAGAAGCCACATGTTGTGTTTGTGCATTTCTGAGCCCCAGTGGTATCTCAGTATGATTTCATAATTAGACTCAGCACTGACCCAAGTGGGCTCTGGTTCCCAGACAAGACCTGGATTGGATTTTGAGCACAGGCAGAATGAATCAGATGCATCTGTATCCATCTATGGAGATGTTCCTTTGTTACAACAGCTAAATACACAAAGTACTATTATCAAGTTTTAAAATTTTAATTAATTATTAAAATATTAATATAGAAAAATGAAAGCAATACCTACTGGACTTTATCAGCTTCCCTCTTTATAGTAATGACAATTGCAGTGATCAAGGCAAAGGTGACAGTTATAAACAAAAAAGCCTAAATTTCATTCCCTAAATACATCATTAGTACAATATGTAAATTAAAAATAGCTAAGCAATGTGTCTGCCTCAAAGAATTTATGCATATGTCATAGAATCATATTATTTATATCAACATATATATTACTGCTTCAGACAGTAATATAAATCCCATTGCTCTTAGCAGCCATGTGTAAATGGCCCATATGTAAATCTCCCTCAGTATCCACCTTCTGGACAGTTTCTAAATCATTATTATTAAGCACTAGACCTTTATGTATTGTGAAGCCTCTTTTCTCTATGGATGAAAGTGAGGTTGTCAAAGGACCCCTACCTATGGAAGCACAGGGAGAATCCTCCCTCCATTTACTGACATAAAGAAAGGTAGACATATCTGACCCAGTCCTATACTTCCCCCTTATCTTCTAATCTTGCTTGAAAGTAGAAAGGAAAAACAAATGTTGCCCAAATCACCTAACTTCCAACAGGGGAATATATGCTTCTTACTTAAATGGGGAATGTTTTCATATCTGCAACATTTGTGATAGTTTTAGGAAATAATTTGGGATTTTATTTACACATCCTGAGTGCCAATTTCTGGCAATGGCAAAATAATGCATGCAACACTCATCTGAAAATGTGATTAATTTCACATCAATCAGTTGCTGTAATGGACATAATTATAACAGGATGCTGTTTTTTCATCATCTTCCTTCTTTCAAAAAGCTTGTACAACTTTGGACTTGTAGAGAAACATCCTCACATTTTTCCTGAGGCAAATTCTTTGGAGTCAGTAACAAAAGAAGTGACAATGGTATTTAAAAAGTTATACTGAAATAGTAATATTCCAGTTTACAGAGGAACAGTGAGAATTACAAAGCTTCATTAATTTTAACTTTGAAAGCAGTATGAAACTTTATTTTAGCAAATGTAATTGGGATATTGAACTGTATTAAAGAAATACTAACAAACAACACAAATAACTGATTTACCACATAATAAGCAACTAATAAGTGTTGCCTTGCTTTTTGCAGCTGAATATTATTATTCCCTGGTAGCTAGTTTCACACGGTTCTTTTCTGTAAACATAGCTATGTTATTGTAACTGTATCTTATCATTCACATTCCTTTCTCATGGACACAGAACTTTGATGGACATTTCCTTTGACCACTGTAGTTGAGGGAGGAAGAACTGATTTCCTCCAATGAGTAGTGATTTCCAAATGGATATAAAAAATAAAGAAGGCGGGTCTTGTGCCCCTTCCTTCCTTTCCTCTGAACCTGGACACAAGTGTCTCTGGCTCTTCCTTTTGTGTGTTGCTGTATCAAATAAGCAACTAATAAGCAACTGATCTCTACACTGAGATCTGCTCTCTCTAAGGAAGATACCTATGGGATCTCACAAACATCTCTAACATACTGTGTTGGCATAAGGGACATTCAAGTTCTTACAAACATGTACACATTCACTTCCCCCACCCTGTAGCTTGGTATCTAAATGCTATGTGATGTCCAATACCCTGCTAAGGGCACTAGCTGCCTCACAGGCACACAGAAGTGCAGAGATTTGGCTTTAAGAAACCTCTCCCTGTCACTAGGGAAACCCAGCAGTATCACTGACGTGGTGTCACACCGCGAGCAGATGCACTGGGACAGGTTTTCTGACACCAGCATAGAGGCGATGACTGCTGCCTAAGATCACTGAAGATCCTGCCAGACATTTGCAGAATACAAATGCACAAATGTATGCTGAGACAGAACACTGCACTTCAGTACAGTGTGCCTGAGGGAGTGAGGAAGGTTTCTTTTGCTTTTCTGATTTTATGGAGCTACACAATGTACTTGTCACTGGGTCTCCATATATTAGACTGTCAGCAGAACTCCATAAATGCCTGCATACTGATTTTCCACCACAATGTTTTTGTGAACAGCATTCAAACTTTGCTTTCTTCCAACAGCTCCTTTATCATGTAGGTTTTCTTTTGCATTGTTTTATGTGCAGAGTTTTTGAGTCACTATGTCCTTTCTAGACTTCTGGAACATCGCAAGTTTGCTGAGCCCTCCTGACTTTAATTTGCCTTTCATGCCTGGAACCAGGTATCACACCTGTAGCTGTCATCCTGTCAGACTCATCCGTATGTAAGGAGAGGCCTTCAGTAAAAATCTCCACTAGCTTTTGCAGAGAAGATTGCCTCCTGTCATTTTGAACATTTGTTTATTTATTCAGAGTACAGATGTTGGTGATGTGGTCTCATCAGACCTCACAAGGAATTCACAGTTCCTTGCCTGCGAGTTGTTGATACGACATGCAGTCAGTATTTTTCCTATTTTCAACTTAAGACCTTCATCTTCAGAAAAAAACCCCTTCTGAAAGCATTTCTAGCGTGGGTGCCATAAAGCTGCAGTGAACAGCTGCTGCCCAACCTCGCTCTGGGGGCTTTTAAAGAAAATATGTGGAATTGTGTCAAGGTTTCTGGTTCACAGATATTATTAACTGTCTGTGAGAATCTTGTAGGGCTGCTATGAAAATCTATTTCTGCAAATTCCATTAGTGGATACAACAGCAGCAGCAATCCAGTTGGACTTGATGATCCTTGTGAGTCACTTCCAGCTTGAGAAATTCTATGATTCTATGACATTATAAACCTCCAAGTATTTTTAGATTGTATGTTAGTCTTTTGTTAGCCAAGGAATCTAGGTTTGTAAGCTCAGGTTATCTCAAAGCTTAGCACTTATCTATGAAGTCAGTGGGACTGTAATATTCCATCTGTTAGGATGATTAGGTTTTTCCAATGTTCTTGAGAAATTATTTCTGACATCGCATTTCTGACATCCTCAGTCTTTTACCCATACCTACTGCCACAGGTCACCCTAAAAGCTTCTTTCTCTTTCCGCTTCTTGCCCTTGTTTGAACTCCTTCTCAAGGGAGCCCTACAAGAATATTAGAAAACATCAGGAAACATCTTTGAAATTCTACTTTCATCCTTTTAATGAAGAAAAAAAAGTATTTTAAATAATAAAATGCTTACCCAAGATCTGCAAGTTTTCGCTTTAGTTTTTCTGTATGCCCTATAGAAGGGCTAGTTGTTCTTGCTGCCTGAGCACATGTGGCACCATCTAGGATACATTTGTACATGGAAGAATGTACATTATTAATTTTAATTGCTACTTTCCATCCAGAACATTTTGTGTATCTTTTCATAATAAAACACCCATACACGTACATGTGTGTGACTACACAATGTAATTAGGGGAATTCTCATTTTTAGGAAGATGGTGTGAACAGGAATAAAAATAAATACTTTCAGAATTTGAAAATACACAAAAATCTGATTTTAATTGAAGAAAATGGAAAATTAATTTTGATTGAGTTTTAATGAATTTGTAATTAATTAAACAACAAAAATATTTACAGGCAAACATTCCAGTGAATCTATTTTTAAACTCAGCAGTAGCTGCTTAAGCTTCTTTTTACACAATTCATTTGGTATGTGTGCTTTACTTCCAAAATGACTCCTGAAATTCTGTTTTCAATTTTGGAGCCAAGGGTACCTTCTATGATGGACATGATGTGAAATAGGAAATCAGTTTAGCCCAAACATCTTCGTTAAACTAAACATCTAACTTAAAATCTAACCATTCTTAATTAACAAAACAAAACAAAACAACCCAAAACCTAAAGCAGCTTAGTTAATAATTTTGCTCTGAGATATCTATCAACTTTTTCTCTCTTCTACAAATGCTATTAAACCCTAAAGAGGAAACAGGCTGCAGTACCTATAAACCCCAAACAATGAATCTGAGTTTGGAAAACATCCGGTGAAATCTATATGGAAGCTAAAAAAACCCACATAGTAGTTTAAAAATTCAGACACAGTGACTCTTAAACATAAAGTGTCCCCAAATACCCTAGAGGAAGCAAATGAAGGTCAGTCATTCATGTCACTTTTAGTTTGGTGGCTTTTGCAACGTGACCTCAGACATACAGTAACTTTTAACTGGAAGCACTGCTGGGTTTGTGGATTTCTCCTACTGTTGCTGACATAAATCAAATCCTCAAAATTAACTCAAAGTACCACAGTACTGTCATAGGACAATCAATAAGTGTATAGAACTTCGTGTGTTGCTTTGTACATAATATCTGCCCAAGTCTTCGTTTGAACCAAAAAAATTAATGTGATATTAACTGGTTCTTAAATCCTTTGAAAAGCAGGAAAATAAGCCTGTTGAAATACCCAAACTCTAAAAGTCATACTATTTCCACTAACAGAAGTTCTTATTTTAAAAAAATAAATTTCAAGAACAACTGACAAGTAATCTCATGCCAAAATAGCAAAAAAAAAAAAAAAAAATTAATATGAAGAATGACAAAAGCAAGATGAAGTCTCCAAAGAAGAAATCCATTCCCCAAGGAGGTCAAGGAGAACTTCAGGCAATGCACACTCTGCATCAGCCCTACACTGTCATACTTCTTTCCTGTCTCCTCTTACAGTTCCTCTTTAATGCACACTTCTTGTTTAACTGCTGCCAAAACTGTCACTTACAAGAATTAAAAGTTGCAACATTTGTTTTCACACTAGCTATTCACAGGCAAGTGGGGCTTCAGGGCAAGGGGCAGTGGGTTTTTTGAGAAACTTCTTAATGAAAGTCAAAAAGTTGTAAGGTACACTGTTTTTGTGTTGGGCAAATAATTAAAGCATTTAGTAGATGGAAGTTCTGCTACTGTAGTAGAAAAAATAAGTCTGAAGAGCTCAGCAGGGACATGTAGCAGCTACCTGGTATGGCAGGTTTCTATTTGGGCTCTTGTATCACTATACTCTCCCTCCAACGCAGTTGGGCCAGCCAGGGCCCTCTGAATAATGATGACTTGACTTGCTGAGGAAAATATTTGTGCTGGCTATGGGACACAGAGGAAAATGTATAGGCTAGGTCTCAAAAGCAGCTTCAGTGGCAGAGTGGATCTGAATCTACAAGGGTCTCACACGCACAGAAGTGCACAATGCCTGGCACGTGGCAGTGATCACAAACCAGAGCCACAGGCCCTGCCTGGGCCGGAGGGGACTCTGGACACCCTGGATGGGTGCATCTTCTCTGACTCCTAGCAGTTCCTCAGAGAAGGTAAGGGAAAGCTGGTTTCCCAGAATAAATCGCACAGAAGCTGTTTAATCCATCACTTGCAGCCTCCAACTGAAGTAATCTGGCTGATGGATGTGGGAGACTAAACCTCACTCTCCTGCCCATGGTCACAAAGCAGTTGCAGCGGCCTCAGGTCAGGGAGCAGTGCCCACTGGGGTCGCCTCACTGCCTTATCAAAGGATGCTGTTGCACAAACCAGGCAGAACTGAAGAACATAAAGTCATCACATATACATGAAAAAGCTGTGGTTATAAGCTGAATAAGCAAAATTCCTCACAATTTTGCAATGCAGCTGACCTCATGTCACTTCAGCCCTTCCCACAACACTGCAGGATCTCATAAGAAAAAGAAAAGACAAATGTGAGCTTGCTAATGCTCACTTCTGCTATTGAGAGATTAACCCATGGACATGTGTGTGTCCACAGAGGTGCTCTTTCCATCTCTAAAAAACCCCACCTGAACACATAGAACAAATGCAATGTCTCTTTTTATTTTCTGAGCTGTGTGAGTTTAACAGCCAAATTAACAATCGCTTAAAATAGCATTGCTCCAACACTTGTTGCCAAACAATTACTCTAGTATGCTTCTTTTTGTTGTTGGACTTATTAAATATGATTTTTTCCATCTGAAATTAAATTGCTCTGGTAAATTCTAATGAACTATTCAGGGGAACCTGGACACACCCAAAAGCACTGGTTGTTTACTTAACATTTTCAGTTAGGAAAGCATGACAGCAATATTTAGACAGAAATTGTTTTTCAAACCTAAACTGCAAAGAGTGACACGGTGGGTGGAATGCAATGCCCTATTCCTTGCTCTACAAGTTTAGTTTCCATCAATTTTTTATCAAGGTATTTTTCATACATCAACTGGAAATGCAGGATTTCCCTGACAAACCAATCATACACTCAAGCTGAGTTTAGAAAGTCACATGCTTATGTTCACACCCTCATTTTTACTTGCAAAATGCAAATATTGAATTTAACTTGGAATACTTATCAATTTAATCTAGTTACAACTACCAATTTTGGAATCCATGCAAAAATGCTTGCAATATATTAACCTATCCTAAATTCAGCAGTTTCATTACTCTTTTATGAATCTGTGTCAAAGCCCTGTATAAAAATGAAAAAAAAATAGGATTAAAATCAGCAGCAAGTCTTTTCAGACACACAGACACAAATCTTCAATAAATTGTTCTTGTCAGTTAATTCAAGTAAGCCAAAGTCTGTCATGAACTATTTAGACCTCCTCCTGCAGCCCTCATTTATAAACAATTTTTCTTATGTTTTTTAGCTGATGTGACAGTTTGAGAATGCAAGGTGCACAGCTAAGAATGCTGAAGTTGTATCAAATGCTAATTCTGACTTCAAAATGCATCTGAAAAGGACAGCTCAGTATTCTGTGACATATCATACTGTTAATTCTTATAATAAACTAGTATGAGACAGGTACCTGAGCTACATATGATTTCCTCCTGTTTTATCCAGCTAGCACTTAAAGAATCTGAATTAAATCAGTAACAATGAAGCCAACCTCCCCAAGAAATTACTTTATTTTTTCCTGTAAATGAAGAGCCTCCAGACACTAACCTCTCATTAAATCTAGGCTATGGTGCCTTTCAGCAATTAAAAGCTACAATCTGTTGTTCTTGCTTTACACTCCTTTCTGCACCCTCCAAAAAAGTCATCTAGCAGTGCCAAAATCACATTATTTGAGTAAGTACACTGTGTTAAGCATGTTTCTAATATGGCGGTGTCCCAAGGTCAAATAATGTTTTTTTTCTAAAAGACACAATACATTTTCTTACAGGCAACTTCCCTATTTTTTTTCAGTGAGTTCCAAGAAAGCAAAAAAAAAAAAAAAAAAAAAAAAGTAACACNCCCCAGGGGCTTTAAAGAGTTTCTATTACAAGAAAGCAAAAAAAAAAAAAAAAAAGGTAAGCAGTTCCCTATCCCATTTTAAACTTTGTCCTTTTCTTATACCATCACGCAAGGTCATTTTTAAGTTTTTGACTTCTGGTTAAGCAAAAGAAATTATGAGATGATGACCTTCTAGTTGCTAAGGTACAACTACACAACAAAAGGTCATAAAGTAGATAGATGTAAGTGAGCAAAATGATGCATCAATTTATTGTAAAAGAAACAGTAATACCTTTATCCTGTAAAATATTCCTGCCAGCTGGGTGATGCAAAGGAGATGCTTCAGAGCTGTGCCCAGATTTTGAAGGAGAGGAAAGTGGAGTGTCTCCCCGGGCATACGGGGAATGCACACCTCCTCTGCGGTGCTGTTCTTCTTCTTGGTTTTCAGATAGGTTGTCAAGAGAGATTGCTGCACTGCTAGCCACGGGGGAGAGGGAAGAAGCACCAGAATCTGATGCTGGTGAGGATGCTCTCATGCATAAGGGCAGTGGTGATTTTGAAATGTGCATGGGACTACTGTAACTGTGTGATGGCTGTTGGTATAAGAGATTATAAAGTAGGTTATATCACTTAGTAAGCAAACAGAGCAAGATTTACTTTGAACATGCAACTCTTTTATTCATTATTTAGCTTGCTATTTGTACGAAATGCTGTGGCAGTTCATAGCATTACCCTTTGGTACCACACACAGTGTTGTTTATTGGTATTTGCTTTCAGACAAAGTCAGAATAGGACAGAACAATGCAAATATTGTATCAATTGTGTTAACAAATTAACAAATAGAGAAATGCACAATTCAAGCTCCTATCACCTCCTGCAAAAATGAAAGGACCCACTCTGCATTATAAAGGACGTGTAAATCAAATAGACCAGGATTCCAGCTAAAACACAACAGCACCAAAAAAACAGGTGTGCTGACTCAAAAGGAGACCGGACTCGCACATCACTCAAGGACATTCACAGCAGACTGGCCACAGAGGAATAAATACTGCCTGTGCTACAATGGAAGGATAAAGATAGAGGATGAAATGACTTACAGGGGCAATCTAACACTCCATAGGAAGCCTGAAAGAGAGGGTAGAGTCCTTCTCACCTTTCGTTCCAGGCTGTCCTCTCCATCAGTTGAACTGATGCTATCGTACAGCCGCGTTCTGGAAGGCCTCTGCCGCTTGTTCTTCACTGAGAGCTGAGCTCGAGTCTTCAGAGCTTTGGAGTCTAGTCTCTCTGTTTCTGGAACTGCTTCATTGAAATCTGTATGAAAACATGATTTGAAGCTATTTAACAGAAGAATCTTTCACTACTTTTTCCTAACCAAGTACCTGCAACTGCAAGTACATGCACTTTGCACAGAATCATAGAATAATTTAGGTTAGAAAAGACACCTTGTACCTTTCTCTTCATAAATGCTAAAGTACCCCCAGGAAAAAGTTATTTGAATAAACAAGTTTATCTATACAGATTCAGCAAGTGCATAGCAAAGAATCAACTGCAATAATTTAAGAATTCAACAAATCTGTTGAATTTACTGTTACGCAGACGACCACACAAACCCGACTGCACTAGCCTAGAAAGCAGATCCACTTAGACTCCTTCAGAGGGAGTTGCATGTTCTTGGTCTGCAGAGAGTTCTCCTCCATCAGGGCATAAACACCATTATGTGACACATGAAAATTCGAGAAATATTTCATATAAAAAATGAAACAATGAAACCATCTTACTCACCTGGTTTCAAAGACACCCTATTCCTGAAGGTCTCAAGAGCAAAGTACACAGAACACTTCATACATTACATGCCTCTACAACTAAAACTAACATAGCTGCACTTGTCCTAGCTATCAACCATCCACTCAAATGAAATCTGAGTATTGAAGCAAATTTAACATATTACAAAGCTGCACTAAGACAAAAAACATTTTAAAAGGTGTTTTCGTACTTTATACCAGAAAAAAATATTCTTCATGCTTTTAAAATTTTTTTTCAATCCTCAGAGTAAAAATCAAACCATAATCCATTAGATTCATTTACTTGTCTAAGTACTGCATTCATAATAAGTTAATTAAATAAAATCTGATCTTACAGATACTTTTGCTTTTCTTTTATGTGTAAGAGCTAAATTTTACTTCACATGATACTATAGAATAATTAGCATTGTCTGACTTGCAATTATGCTTCTGCCCTAAGTACTCCACAGGATAACTACACAGTCATGGCTTGAACTGCTTGTATTTGTTCTTTCAGGTGTGCACACTTCCATACATCCCTTCATTTCACTGCTGAAATTATGCAAACTATCAACAAAAGACTGCAAATGGTATTCACAGCAGTGCTCATATGGGCCTTCTTAAAGCAAAAGATCATCTGGGCCTGGAGCTTTCTGCTTCCTCCACCCCATCACTGGTCTTGCCCTGCTTTGTTGCAGTGGAACTGGGCTAATGTCAGATGGTCTCTGCCCAGCCACATGCACTGCCACCCCCAGTCCCAGCTCTCTCTTCTGCAAAGAGCAGCTAGCCCTCACAGCTCCCAGCACAAACCCACAATCTCACATGACTCTGTAGGAATCTCCCAACCCACTAGGGAGCCTGGAATATCTCCCACATAAAAGTCATAACAGTTTTTATTTTTCTCTCAGAGTCAGTGTAATGAGACTTTCTTTCATCAGATGTTCAACCACTTGACTCCAATGTTCTTCCATCTGAATTATTTCAGTACCACTGTGAAGCAGGAAAGAGCTCGCCTGTACTCCCACTGTTTTTCCATTACACAGGCTGATAGACCTTAAAATCTCTTTCTGTGAACGGATGCATCCCTGGGTATCCAAAGGAACCTAGAAAGTACAGCCACAAAGTGGCTTGAATGGGCACTTGCACAGAGATGTCAAAGTCTGAGAGTGTCAAAGCAGGCCTCAGCACAGAACTGTTTAGATTTCAAACCACTGACTCCTGCCAGCAAACAGCTTGATTCTCTACTGCTGATGTAGCTCATGACCATTAAATCTGAATGCTACAATGCACTTTATCTGTTTTTCTGGACTCTCAGAATAAATCATGTTTGTAAAAGAAACACAATCCTTAGTCTTCCCATAATCCCTGGCAAAGCAGAGGAAGAATTCTGTGGGCCACACTGGTTTTGATTTTCTCTTTTTTACTTCCACTGATGTTACTGGCAGCCCCGTAAGCTCAGTGTGAGGTTGTGTTACAGCCTGAGGAGTCGTGCAGTCTGGCAGGATGCTAAACACAGTCAGAGCACCGGCAGCGTCAGGGACACTTATGCTCAAATGTTTGCAACCAGCAGGTTGCATCCATTACCACTTCCCAAGTCTATTACCATGCAAGAATGTAATAAACACCTCAGATCACACTGAAGCAAAACCATCCTTGATATAATTTTAATTAATATAATATCTTTACATAACCTATTTTTTTTGAGGGAAAACAGACCTGCAAACTTCTAAACAAAAATTATGGAATGTGGCTGTGTATATGCAGTCCTACCCCAGGAACCTAATGCAGAGGCTTGATCAAGAAGCACGTGTTATTCTTGCCAAACACAAGCCAGAAAGGAGACTGGAGCACCTGTGTGAATGTCACAAAGGCAGCGTGCACAGCACACAGCACCAAGAGGGACGCTGCTCACCTTCAAAACATGGACAACTCTCCCACCCTTTAAGTTCCTCTGCAAACATTCATGGGTTGATGGCAAATTCTTTTCTTGAAAGGTTTAAACGAGAGTGATACAGAGACCTAGGCTCTTTGCAGAGCAAGTGTCACTACATTACAGTCTGACAGAGACCTCAGAGACTGATACGGAATTTTTTGGAAATGGTATATGGAAGTCAAAGAGTTCTACGGCATATTTAAGGATGTCCTTATTTTTAAAACAGGGTGGGTTTTGTTTCTCTTGTTAAAAACACAAATGCAGCCTGGAATCTAAGGTCCAACTATGCTTCTTCTGCTTTCAAAAAATCATGGCCGATTATCTATTTTTTCCTAGCAAATAATTTGTATTTGTATTCATGTGGTGAAACTTGGGCATTTAAGTTCACAGATCATTTAGTCTAACACTCAGAAGTAATTAACACTGGTAACATTTCTCCAAGAGAACGTTTTGCAATGAAAAAAGGCAACTCTTTCAAAAATTTCATGAAAATGCGTCAATTGGAAAACATAACTCTGAAGCACTGACATGCAGAATTTTAATTCTATACTAAGAACTTTCAAATTTTTAGAAAGAATTTTTAAATTATTTTTTTACACGTAGAAATTCCTGATTTTAGCTCTTGAGCCATAGATGTATGTTGACATTGTTACAATAGTACATGCAAACATGATTTTTCTGAGTCAGGTGAATAAAACATACTTTCCTCTCCTGATGCAAACTACTGAAAGGATTTGTGTTAACAGCACTGCTAAGTATTAAATGTTTTATAACACTTACTGAGACTCTATGTCAGAAATACAGGCTTTCTTGTCATCCTGGATGCTTTTCTGAACTTCAGAGATTTCAGTACAATTAACACTTGACAGAAACAGCTCTATAAACATTTGTGGAAACCAATTCCACAAGGCCTGCATATCACTGAACACAATTTTGGCAGGACTAGCTCTTTTTTATACACATAGCTTGTTAAAAATGTAATTCATAGTGATTTCTTTGTAAGGCAATATTGTTTGGGTCCACAAATTAAATGACTGCTAAAATATCAATTTTAATAAAACACCTTTTTCCTTGCTAGATATTAATTCATTTCATAATTCATCGCTTTTTCTTCAACAGAGAAGTAAGTAATATTATAGTTCATAGGAATCTTGGACTGCATGAAAAGCAGCATGGCCAGCAGGTCAAAGGAGGTGATTCTGCCCTTCTGCTCTTGTGAGACCCCACCTGGACTGCTGCATCCAGCTCTGGGACTCCCAGCCTAAGGAGGGTATGGAACTGTTGGATGAAGCCCACAGGAAAACCACAAAGTTGATAAGGGGACTGGAGCATCTCCCCTATGAAGACAGGCTGAGAAAGTTTGGGCTGTTCAGCCTGGAGGAGAGAAGGTGGTACAGAGGCCTCACAGCAGCTTCCAGCATGTGAAGGGGCCCTGCAGGGGAGAGGGACTCTCCCTCAGGAACTGTAGTGACAGGACAAGGAGTAATGGTTCAAACTGAAAAAGGGGACATTTAGGTTAAATTTAGGTTAAATATATGGAATAAATTCTTTACTGTGAGGGTGGTGAGATACTGAAACAGGCTGTCCAGGGAGTTGGGGATGCCCCATGCTTCACAGTGTTCAAAGTCAGGTTGGATAATGCTTTGAGCAACCTGATCTAGTGGAAGGTGTCCCTGCCTATAGCAGGGGGTTGGGACTAGATGATCTTTCAGGTACTTCCAACCCAAACCATTCTATGATTCATAGGAGTTATGGTTTGGTTCAAACAAACCTTGACTTAAGCCATCCAGGCAGGTCACTTGCTTAGTATCTAGATTCTCCATTGGATCTCCCCTAGAAACTTCTCCAAAAGATGTCTGCCTTTCAAAAATGTTGTTGTTATTGTTAACCTGGCTTCCATTTTGCTTCATTAGCCTGAACACTTCTGCTTCCAAGTCTTGTATCTGAAAGAAATACAACACGGCATTACCAATAATACGCACCTCAATACACCCTCCCCATTAGACATTACTTTTCCAGAATATCAGACAGAATTGTCTCATTCTTCAAATATAAGAGTAAATGCTACTCACACGAGCTTGTAAGCCTTGAACCTCTACAAGGTGTGCTTTCTCCAAATCTTCTATTTTCTTTCGTTCAGCTTCCTGGCGTTTGATGAAGTCAAGTTCTCTTGGGGAAAAAGAAAGGATGTATTGGCTGTCATCAAAGCAATCAGATTGAAACAGAAAATAAAACATTTTGCTACTCATCAGAAAAATCTGTCCTTAGCAAATAATTTGTCACTTAGTAAGAACTATGAAACTGCAACCAGGACAAAAGCCTAAGCAATTAGTCTAAGTGAATATGCTAGATGATGATATAAAAATGGCAAGAGCAACTTATCTGGGGAAAAAAAAATTCAGTTCTTATTGATCATCAAAACAGATAAATCAACTTTTTTTCATAATCTGTGTTTAAAACAAAACCAACATAGCTTAGTTTATGCTGTTCTCTATAGTGGGGAATGGAGCAAAATCTCTGTTTTATTAGAGTATGACTGCTCCCCTTCACAGAAAGAACATCCTGTAAGTTTTCAGGTACAAATCAAATATTCTAAATGAAATCTGTTAGGTTAGTTTAGGAATCTGAGATAGAAACAACTGATTAGATCTTTTACTAATAAAAAGGAGAGTATCAGCAGAAAGCTATCCAAACTCATTCCAGTGACTTTCTCTATCTCTCTTATTTTGAATAACAAAGACATTTGTGATAGAAAGCACACAAGATGCAAACTAGTTCTGGAACAGTAATGAAATTCCAAGATGAGTAATGACATTTTGACAACCTAACCCCCTTTTAATGGGACAGGATATTCATTTCTGCAATCCCAGTTTTCACCTGACATTACTGTATGTCTTCCTGTTTTCTTCTTTAAATGAATATATTTCAGGAGAAAATGAAGAAGTTGCTGCCAAAAAAAGAGTAATTTGGGGAATGGAAGCTGTTACAGAAATGTAAGATGTTATTATTCTTGCTAGACATTATTCTTGCTAGGGAGAGGGGACCACAGGGAACAGTGGGGGTCAGGTAATCATCAGTTAGCTCAACTCAGCTCCAACATTCTTGGCATCTACCAGAACAAGAAAATTAAAATGTAAAATGTAACAAAGCTATATTCTATTTGATGGTTTATTAGTACACAGCAGGAATGAATCCAGCTGATACAACAGCAATATAAATTGCTGCAAACTTTGCTAATAAAATGTTTTACCATGATTATTCTTAGGTGTTTGCAATTACATTGAGCTATCTCCCAATTCTGACACATACCAACCTGGAATACTATAGACTAAGCCTTTATTTAGTCACAATATGAATACAGCTTGAATACTAGCAACATTTTTCCATAATGTTTTTCATTAATAAAAAAGTGGAAAATAGTGTTTACCTTACAGGTATTTAACAGTGGGTTTCATATTTCAAAATATATCACATACATGTTTCCTATCTGGCCACTAAGTCAATTGCTGAGCCTGGTGTAGCTGCTTACTTTTGCTGAAAATCCTTGATTAATTTCTTTGCCTTGTTATATTTCTTCTCCAGAGCCTGATACTGGCTTTGCGTCTCCTTGAGGTGCTCATTCACTGTGTGACACAGGGTTTGTGCCTCAATCCAATAACTCTCTAATTTCATCATCCTTTCCTTATTCTCCTCAATGTTCTGCTGGAGTTGTGTCTTCTCCAATTCCCACCTCACCTTCTCATTCTCAGCAGCCTGCAGCTGAACAAAGGAGTGGAGATGCAGTCCATAAAAAGCTGCAAAGTGCAGCCTAATAGTTTAGGTTTAATTCAAACAATGCAAATAGTGAGACTCAGTAACTTAGTAACTGCAATAGTAATATGCTAGCAATGGAAAGAGTGTTCCAGGACAAAGAAAACAGGCTAATACATATATTATTGTTCCTTATAAAACCAAGTAGAGCTTTTGCTCAGTGTTCCAGTGCAGCCTCTATGCTTCTCTGGGTTATACTAACCTATCTGACTGACTGACATTTAAAAATGTCAATAGTGGAGTACTCAGGCAAACTGCAGGGTTAATCAGCCAGCATGTGGGATGCATTTTGCCTTATGCACGTGATTCAGGTGCTATAAAGCATCCATACATTTTCAGAAAATTATCACATTTCTTATTTGGGGAGGGGGAAATTTTTTTTTTTTTTTTTTTTTTTTTTGTGGGGGGGGGGGTGGGTGTGG
>VZRZ01003662.1:945203-1053380 GCA_013398175.1 Climacteris rufus | reverse complement strand
GTGTGTGTGTGTGTGTGTGTGTTAGGCTTCTTGTTTCCTAACTGAAGCTACCTGCAAGTTTTAGTGTTTGGTGCTGGATAGGGGTAGGGTTATACAGCATCCTTTGTATTTTAACTCCTGGAATTTAGAAAAAATTAACTTGTTTGCAGTTTTATTAGTAATATGCCTAAACTAATCATATTTTCTGCATTTCTATTGAAAACATGAAGTAAAGAGATCCAAAACAAAAAGGCACATTAACTCTGATCTTGCCAATGGATTTGCACAGATGAATGTTTACACCCACACATTGTTGCTATCAAGTCAATGGGCCTCGGAACATCCCCAAGGGATTGACCGGGTGGCTGCAGTTTCTAGACTGGAACTGGAAAGCAGAGGAAGAATTTCTGACTTTCTGGACAGAGACAGGACAACAGAAATTGTCCCCACAGGAAACAGTTGCACTTTGAATTTTTTTTTTAACAGTAATTTATGCAGATTTAATAAACACTATGCAAAATACACAGTGAGTGCAAATGCTGCTAGAAAGAAATAATAATCTAAAAGCTTTTTCTGAAGTACAATTTTTTCTTTTTCTTATTTTTATTTCCTTTATAATGTACTCAGACTCAAAGAGAAGGATGTAATTATAAAACCTAGGTGAGTTCCCATAAAGGTTGCCCTAGTACACAAAAAACTAAAACCAATTCATTTTTATTGCTATAGCAAATTTAATCTATTAACTAGCAACTGCTTGTGAGATAATGTTTTCATTTAAACTGGTACTATTTTTCCTTCCTAGAGTATCCTTTAAAGAGAACCGCAACAATATGAAACAACACTTTTTCTTCTGTACACAAAAATAATTTCTATTAAATCCCTTTAAAAACTCCATTTTTTTTAAATGTAAAAAAAAAAGGAAAGCAGCATAAGGATACTTTAACATCACTGGTAAATAAAAAACCTGTTAATTTCAACTTTAATATTCAATCCAAATTTAATTTTAAAACCCGAGGAAATGCATTAGAATTTTAGAACTAGAAATCTGCCATTTAGTCATTATGATACCCCTTAAAATGTATGTTTAATTGAAGCTACAAAAGTTGGCACTTTCTCTTAATAGCAGCAGTTAAAATTTTTACTTGAAACTTGGAATAAAGAATATACACCAAGACAAGATTAAGCTGAGCCACTGTGCTCTTTAATCAGCCTTTAATAAGGATGTTGACTTCTCCACCCACATAAAGATACATGTTTTCAGATCTGATTTAGCATGAAGAAAAAAAATCATGTATTAACCATATATTGATTCTTACCTTTGTCTTCAGCTTCTGAATTTCAGCTTCTGTAACTGCATGTTTGATTTGCAACTAGAATTGAAAATGTAAAATAAACAAGTGAAGTCACAGAGAGTACTCCGGTATTTTTAAAGCCTGTGCTGCAAGTTGAATACCTTATTACATAGCAGAAGGCCCTGAAGAGTGCTGCAGTGCAGTAGATTGTAAATTAAAATGTCTAGCTTGCAAAATGACTCAGTCTGTGCAACCTAATTAAAGATAGGATGCCGTCTAACCACTCATAATTTGAAATCAGAACATCCAATCTGTTTAGCAAAACCAAATGTCTTATGTTTAAAAAAAATAGATGTTATATCCTGCTGGGCTTTGCTCTCCTCTGATGTGAATGTGAAATACGTCCCAGTGCTGAAAGTCCCACTGCACTGATTAAAGCAGACACGTTACAAAAAAGCAAATATGGAAATAAGTGATTTAACAACTCAAGAAGTCAGGAAAACCTTGAGGGAAGATTCCACACATTTATTTCATGCAAGAAAAAAGGTAAACTGATGCTATCCTTCACCATCAGCTGGAGTTACTCTGCTCAAGTCAGCTAATCTCGATTGAGAGCAGTTACACAGGGAAACTGTAAATAACAGCAACAGCATTCAAGCACACAAAGTGATTGCAAGCAGATTAACAGCCCGGGCAGTGTGCTAAAGGTTGTAGTTACATCACCAAGCAGCCACCACAACAGGGGATCTGTACAGGGAAAGGGTTGGTGTGGAGGACCTGGCATCCACCTGCACACTTGTTTTGGGATTTCTTCTGTACTAACCTACATTAGTCTGATCCTGTGGAGTGCACTTTGAATGTATTAGGCAATGTCCTGAAACACCTTTAGTTTTACCACAAAGGTCTGCTCCTCACAGGCTCCAAGAACGCTCTGAAGTACAAACTGAACCGCAGCTTCAACGGCACAACCCTAATCCGGATGGAAATGATCACACACATGTACCCAATATTAGCCTGCACTCCAGTCCCTGCTGCTCTATTATTTAAAGCAGGCAGCACCAACAAACTTCTGACAGGCTCCCAAACCTTACACCAAATCAGTGACTTGTGTGCATTGGGTGTAGAGCTGAGGGCAAGGGCAAAAACTGAATTACAGCCTGAGCTGGCACTGCAGTAGAGACAAGGCCATCATCCATTATTTATGAATAGAATGAATAGTTATGGAAAAGCATGTTTTACATGTGGGTTACTTCTCTTACAAGACTAACATGAGCTTTTGGGAACAGTTTATGTTGAACTAATAGAGTATGTGAGAGCATTGTACTGAACCAGAAACTATCATCTCTGGTGAGACAATAACTACATTCTTGAAGACCCAGATGTTAGTAAAAAAATGTGCAAAATAATCAAAGGAGAACTTCTTCTGGAAGAGAGGAATAATTTTCAAAGTAACAGGAGCTATCACTGAACTGACCAGCACAAGCATCTCTGAGAAAGGCTGAGCTAATTTAGAAACTCCCTTTTCATGAAGCCTCGTGAATGCCCTTCTTGTGGTGTCGGAAATGCAGACTCTCAGACAGAGTTTGGTTTGCAAATCAGCCTTAATTGATCTACTGAATAAACCCAGTCCTTTCTGGTGGTGAATTCCTCAATTTATGCTGGACAGAATAAAGGAGGCAATGATGCACCGGTTATGTTTAGGAATCTTCTTTCCAACACGTTTCTTGGTCACTGTCTCCAGAGGAGACTGTAAGAACATCCAGTCCCCGTGATCATCTGTTAGTTACACTCACTTTTGGACTTTGCACCGAAAAGTGTTACGAATCTTCATGTGCTCAGTGAGAGCAGATATAAGATTTCATTTCAAATGAAACCAGGCACTGACAACAGCAGCCTGCAGAAATGCAGGGGCACACCAGGAACATCAGCAGCTGGAACAAGTGCAGGGCCAGCCTGTACCTGCCCAGAACACACAGCTAACCAATGGATCACACACATGCAGCTAACCCATGGGTCACACAGGGTTCCTGAGGAAGTGCCACAGGACTACTGGTCCAGGATGGAGAGGTGCCAGTGCAGCTGGGAACAGGGCACTCGGCAGCCCTGGAGCTGGTGTTAATGGCAAGCAGTTGTCAGTGAAGCTACCGCACCCAGAAGGCCAGGAAGCTGAGAAGGGCATACACCTTATTGTAATTATACTACATTAGAGGAAACAAAGGAGATACTTTAATTAGCATTTGCAAGAGGTTACTCGCAATTTTTGAGCTCAGTCATTCCAACCTCTGATAAACAATTTTCAGAGATTGAGAACTGTGTTTTCTCATCGTTGCATTCCTGTTAATAGTGAAAAATTATGAACCATCTCAAAATGTCATGGTGTTTATAAAATGCCCAGCCCTTTGCTTAGTTCTGCTACTTCATTGTTCTGGGATGAGATAAAATCAGGGGAAGCATGGATGAGCTACATTTTCCCCTTTGCAGACTTAATAATGAAATTGAAAAGCCAAGACTCAAAGCCTTAGGCTACCTGCTGGCAGTCCACTCCCATCTCTTCTAAAACCACACAAATCCATAAGGAGCACTTAAAGAGCTTATTATTACATACAAATAAACTCCAAATCGTTGCATAAATGACAATCTGCTCAGGTACAGATGGTTTTAACAGTTATTTTTATACTCTCTGTTATTAAGTTTGAAAAATGAATACTGAGCACCCAGTCAGATCATTGAATCAGTACATGGTACAGCAGATCCCACTTAGGCAGAAGAAAAAAGACTTTTCTGCTGAACACACAAATGTGTAGCTGGATATGTACTTTTTTATAAAAGAACCAATTATGCTTGCAGAATTGATGAGAAAGACTAACACATTTATAGGTTAGACTAAACAACAGTCAAGGTCAACTGTTTGGCAAGCAAATCTGGATTCCATAGCTAAAAAAGCAAGTTTACTAAAAGGGGATCAAAAATCTTTATTCCATGTCCTATATAATACCAGACAAATTCCTGGCAGATACTATTTTGTATTTTGATGGGTTTTAAGTCAATACAAAATTGTGAAGGCTTCACTTTAACAGTGACACTTTGAGTAATTTTTGGCACATTTCCTATTCAAGTATGTCTTGAAAAGCTGGTTAATTTTCTTCAAAACAATAAAACTTTTTATAAAAAATAACTTTTAGAGAGAATATGGATTGACTTCATCAGGACTGCAAAAGAATGGGATGAAAGGCTAGAAAATATTAAAAGATCAGAAGCACGCTGGGAAGTAAAGTACGCAATAGAATCTAATAATCTCCATGACAATTTTTACATAATCATTATATCTTTTTGCTTATAATAATAATAATAATAATAATCAATTTTTCATATATTTCAACAAAACATGAAATAATAAATTCTTACATAAATGTCCCTTCTCCCTACAGATCTTGTCTCTCTTCAATCATCACAGCTAAAATAAAGTTTCTAGCTCTTTCTCTCAAAGCAGTTAAGAAAAATCAGTCCTATTTTTCCTGTTTTAGAGCCAAGAAAACAAGACACTCAGAAGTAATACAGTGTTTCACCCAGGAATGCCCATCTCTCTTCTAACATCCATTCCAAAAAACAAGGCATTTCAAACTGGAGTGCTTTCAGAGTATGTGAACACATTTTTCATTGCAAAGACTGAATTCAACTAATTAGGTCAAACTATTATGCTTAAAGATTATGTCCTACCCACTTGCCTAATACTTTCATTAATCTCTGGAGTAAGAACAAGAAAGAACAGTTATTCTTTAAATACAATTCCAGAAAACGCTGTGTGGGCTTGTGCAGTGTGATCCTGAACAAGTCCTCTAGTGTTGAAAGAATTCAGGGCAAATACCAAGAAAAATACATGTACTCACTCTGCATCAGCCAACAAAACGCAGCTGTGTACTCTTCAATACAATCAGTGAAACAAAAGTGGCGTGCTCATAACAGCAGTGACTGCGTGGGCTGCTGAAAGAGTCCACTCTCAGGCAGGAGTTTTAATGTTTTTTTCGCAGGCTCTCATTTACACTTACACTCGAGGATCCCAAAGTACCTTCATGTGGTCTCTAAAATTTTTTAAGGTCATTACAGAAGACAGGTCTGCAAATAAGTTCAAATCAGTCTGGACAAGCTCAAGTATGGCAATAGCCCAAGAAACTGTACTCAAGCACAGTTTTACAGGTTGTTTATTCAAAGGTAAATTTCTTGCCCATCACTGCATCTGTGGTTTGCACAGCCTCGGAACGCTCGCTGGCACATGCAGAATGGTAGCATCTTTCCACTGCTTTGAGACAGTATTTCTATGTATGGTGCAAAGTATTAAAAAATGAATTAAACTGTTCTGCTAACTTGCCTAAGAGCCTGGAACTTGAAATATGGAATGAGAAAATTGTAATTTAAGTAAAGTAAAAAACTTCCAGGAAACAACAATTAACAGTATGCACCCAAAAGCTGAAAAGTGTATCAGCAGAAAAGGGAAAGACTGTTTTCTCATTGACTGATTACTTTCCATATATTACTCTCAATAGAGAGTAGTAACAATGTATTTATAGAAGATAAAATACATTATTTGAGTGAAGAGGAGAGGATAAGTGGAGAAGGCTAAAAAGGAAGTCTGGGTGTTTTAGAACTCCTTTGTGGGCCCAGTTTCTGCTGCTTAAATCTCTTATTAGATTCTGGCTACTTTCAACCCTTCCATCTTCCTGTACTTCAGCAAAAAAAAGTTCTTTATTGCCGTCAGCCAGCCCATTACTGAGATCTTAAATACATCAATTTTTCATATCTTTATTTGCATCAGAATTCAAGAAAGCTCATAAAGCCACATCAAAGGCATAGCCTAAAATACAGAAAAAATGTCTCTCAATACTTTGGTATGTGAAATTATATGAATTCAATGACCAAAATGAAACACCACTGATTCATGGCACAGTCAGTACAGGTGGATGCTATACAAACTCTTTAAGCACAGAGTTTGGTACAACACCAGCTTCAAGTATGGCTCTTCCCCACTGCAGCATCTTTCTAAACACGTGCCAAACATGACACTGCTGTACACTGATAAGTTGCTGTGTAATGGTACAGGATGAGCTTCACACATGAGCTTCACACTGTCTTCACAGAAATTTAACATTTGCTTTTGGTTTTCCCCATCACCTTTTATTGGAATCTTACAAAAAACAAAACCAACCAACCAATTAATAGACCAGACCAAGCCAACAAACCCTACTCCAAACCTCAGAAATCTGTTAGTGATGAATTAACTTGCACTTCCTGGTCAAATTAAGTGCTGAGGCAGAACAACTTCTGTACTGAAAAGTTAATTTATAAATCACCCTCCATCAATACAACAGTCAACAGAAAGCTGATGCCAAAGTACCTTCAAAGAAAGTTCAACTTCTTTTAAGCAGATTTTTTTGAGTCATTTCAAAGTACCAAGTACACAAAATGCTACAAATCCACTCTAATTTTCAAGAGAAAACAAACCAGCACAGAGCAATGAGATGACTAGAAATCTGGTTCACTGAGGTATTTCAGGAGTATTTTCTGATATATAACTTACTTCTTTGAATTTGTGAGCAAGTTTGCTGGTGTCCACATCACTGGGGGAGAACATGTCATCATTTTCAGGGAGATCGAACACTTCAATAGCCATGTCACCTCCTGGAAGGACAGGTCCCATGTCTTCATCTTCTTCATCTGTAGCATATTCCCCTGTCTTAATTTTATAGCATTTAAGAAATTCCAGTTATCCTCTTATTATGCAGAGACTGTTCAAAGAGTAATTAAAATACTGTGCAAACACAGCATTCTGCACACAAAAAAGGTTATCTTTGTCTTCAGCTATAACCCCAGCACTGATGAATTCTACCAGACAAAATACAACTGCACAGTAGTATTTCAGTACATTAAAAGAGAAAACAGTGTCTTAAGCAGTAATAACTTACTTATTAAGCATTACTTGCTCTATATTTCAATGGTTTAATCCTTTTCCAAGTGAGACCTCTTGTCTACAGGAAGAACTCTCCAAATTTATTGCAGATATAACTAGGAATCTTTTCCAAACAGAAATAAAAGCAGAATACAACCAACAGGATCTTGATTAGCCTTTAGTAAAGTCATCTGGATGAAGTAATTCTCCAGTGATAGTCCATGTCAAATTTGAAAATTCATTGTTTTGTTCTTTATAAACAAATTAATGATAGAAAAGTCACACCCACGCAGAAAGACCACAGTAGGAAAAAAACTCGAATGTCAGAGACAAGTTCAGAGTCTGAAGCCAGAGTTTACTCAATTTTCACTCTGAATAAGGACCTGCTTTGAGCTAGTTTCGAACAGTCAATGTGGGTGTTTCTCGGGCTGGTAAACCAGGAGATGCAAACAATTTGCTGACAAAACAGAATTTTAAAAAATCGTAAGCTGCAATCAGTATCTTAAGAACAAACAAAATAAAACAAAACAATAATACTGAAAAGAAAAAGCCTGCAATATTGAACCCCAAGTTGCCTACTCAGTCTTTTGCACACATGCCTGTGTTCATCCCTCCCCATCCCCAAGGTGAATGGTACCACCTCGCTTCCGCAGGACTCCCTCTGGGAGCGGGAGTACATCGCGTACGGAGCACAAAGAGCCTGCTGGCTGTGCAAATGACTGTGCAAACACATTATAAAGCAAACACTTCCCTCAGGGCCACATCTGGATTTATAAAGCTTGGGACTAAATAAATACATGGAAAAGGAAGGGCAGGGGAACTGGTGCGGTCTTTTTCATGTTTATATAGTAACACCACCAAAATTTTGACGAAACTACTCAAAGTTTTCCTCATGAGCTTTCCGTTCCTGAGATGAAGAAACATAATACTATTATCAGAAGTAAATTCTCTGTAGTGCTGAAATGATCTATTAGTGTCATTTTTTGACAAAAGAACTTTTTAAAACAAGAGGTAAGAACTCAGATGTTAGAACAATAGTTCAAACCTCACCTTCCCACCTTAATTTAGTTTTCCAACAGTTGTTTAGGCTTATGTGAATGTTTCTCAAATAAAAAACATTGAATGGAAGCACATTAAGTTTAGGTGCACAAGTATACACAGACAGCACATAGAATCACAGAATGGTCTGGGTTAAGAGGAACCTTTACAGATAATGAAAAAACTGCATTCTCTTTTTTTAAAATGACTGAAGTTTTAGAAAACAAAGCTAAAACACATAGAAAACACAAAACGATTTAGTAAAATTTTCTGATGTTAAAAGAACTACTAAAAAGAAGGTAAGTTACCAACATGCACATGCACCAACATGCACCATCCAAACTTTAAATGTCACTGTAAAGCAAGGCACTTTTTCAGTGAGTTATTGCTGCCTCTATAAATAGTTACATATTCTCCAATGAAATAAACAGTAACCATTTATTTTATATACTTCATATATACGAAGAATATGTAACTAAGAATCTCAATACTCTTCAACAAAAAAAGCTAACAGCTGGTTTTGCTTCCTTTTTCCTTATTTAAAAGAGAAGCAAAGAACACACAGTCCATCCCACTGGTGTTTTCAGGTGTGTAAGCACTATAGCTAAACAAAACAACAGCTGAAAGTAAACTTGGCATTTTGTATGTCTATATCCCATACACACACACACACAAAATCTTCCGTTACACTATATGTAGTAACTTCTGTTTCTATTTTATTGTCCCTGGCTATGTGCAGTACCCGTCTAAACAGGAAATTTGGCTATCAACTCTCCTGGCTTTTTGCAGGAGCATGTAACACCACCTTCACACACCATCGGGGCAATCAGAAGCAGAAAAACTAACTCTTAAAATCACACTGAGATTTCAGTGAAATTAATTTTTGTGGGGACGAAATACTAACAGTCCACGTACTGTCAATTCTGCAGTCATTATTGCTGAAACATCTACAAGGTAATACACAACCCTAATTTCTGCATTAAAAAACCATCTTTGCAGGTCCATTAGCAGTGCCAAGGAAATCTCTGAAGCATGCAAAGAGGAGGCAGAAACAGGACCATTAACCACTAAACTCATAACCTGATTAGGTAAAACAAAACAGATCTGGCTCAGCTACATGAGCATTTTAAAGGAATATATTAATGTAAAATCCCAGTTACATTTACCAATTTTGGCAAAAGAATAAAACAGATGAATTTAGTTAAAATGGATTTCTCCAATGACTCAAACTAAAAGGAAGTACTGAATACAAAAAGAAAAATGAACACACATAAAGGACTAAATTATTGGGGAAAAATTCAAGAGCAGACAATATTCTACTGGCCTCAGAAGACAGAGTGTTTGAAGAGAAACATAAGGCAGCTACAACCAAACATAAAAAAACATCTTGCTTCAAATTGTACATAATGAGTGTCAATGAGCACAGTAATTTTTGCTTCAATTAATGAAAAAAGTAATTGTCAAAGCAAAGCACAGATCAGGTAAATAAGATACCAGCATGACACAAACACATTACAGAACACAGAAATAAATGTGACTTTTGCTTTCATCTTCAAAAGAAAAGGATTTACTGTTTACACCTCACATGAAAAACAATGTGTACATTGAGGAAATATACATCATAAACTACATGAAACACACTTTCCCTGAAAATATTACTTCTGCTGACTTCTGTTTCACATGAAACTACCAGAAGGTTGTTCAGACACTGTGCCAGTAAGCTAGAATGTGAAACTCACTATTTTACAAGAAGCAACAAGGCACAGAAAAAAAAGTTGTGTTACTTCAAAATAACAAAGCTCTGTAAGGTAAGAGTTGTTATTGTAACTCCCTGAGGTTCCCTGCAATACATTTTGTTTTCTTAGCTGACAACAATAATATTTTTTACTGAACAGTCATTGAAAACTTACATGCTCTTGAAGGAAAATGTCAGACTCTTCATTCTGTGTTGGTGAGCAAAATTGGATGAATTTTGGATTGAATTGGATGTAAAAGCTCTGTCTCTTATTTCAGTAGCACTTAGGGCTTAAACCTGTCCCAGCCAAAGCAACAGCTTCTGATATTAGCCATTCCACTTTGTTACATGCTATCACAGCTAACAGCATGACACTATCAACATGAACTGCAATTTTCCCCTTCTAAAGGGAAAATGTGTTACTTGCATTGTTTAACTGCCTTAGCTATAAATTTCTGAAATGGGCCTAACACTCCCAATCAGAAAGAAGGAGCTGCAGCACCGGCCAGGATAATGCAGACAGACCTTCCTCAAATCACCATGACAAAGGCTGCATCAAGCTACACCTTCTGTTCCTGCTGAAACTCTCCCACAATCAGGGAACACCATTTGAAGAACTACAAAAATAATTCAAGCCCATCTCTTCATTTGATTTTTGTCTTTGATAACTTATACTTAATTCTTTCAAAAGAGTGAAGAAAAATATAATGGTGTAGTAGTAATCATTGCTTTTACAGGAGTGTGTCATATTAATGACATTGGAAAAAATGTACTCTCTGAAAGATCTGGTTTAGCAAATGTAATCTTTTGGGCGTTACACATTCAAGTACATTGTAACATTTTTCTTTTGGCGTGTGTCACGATTTTATTCAATGGTTCTAATGTTGCTTTGCTCTCAGCATCTCCTGGTGAATGAGAATTTAAAATTAAAAAAGTATTCATATGACCATTAGTGATATTAAAATAGATTAAAATATCACTTGCATTGAACTACTTGTCTGTGGCCACAGAGTGATCAGAATCCTGCACTATGTTATTAATTTCACATTCTGCATCACCATATGCAGCCTTCAGGGGAACAGGTCATCTGCTTTATGTGACTTTTGTCATTCACTGTAGAACAAGAAAAAGATAATACCAAGTTCATATCAAAATTTCAAGAAATGTTAGAATTTGACTCGTGCACAGAACACTGTTAACACAGGGAACTCAAAAGGTTTCAGTCAAGGATACAGATTCAGGTCATACTTAGCACACTAACTAGGAAATACAAAGACAATGCCTACTTCAAAGCCTTTGAGCTTTATTTTCTGACAAAATACCACAAATTAGAAGGATGTGAGACTTTAGGAAGCTAGACTAACTGGTGATGAGCAAACTCTGCAGCAGGCTATCTAGAGGCAACACACTCTCCCAGCTTTACTGTGGTTAGCACAGACTCAGTGGGAAATGCCAACACTGCCTATCGTACATAGTATTTGAGAAATAACAGATACTACTGGCTCAGCTTGGTTTGTGGGAGCTTAGCAACAAATTGGGAGCTGTTGCAAATTTATCCTGCTAGTCTTTGCATGGACCCCACTGTGAACATCTCTTTTCTTTTAGCGTTCATCAGTTTTGCACAAGGGCATTGTGTTTCCATGCAAAAAAAAAAAAAAAAAAAAAAAAAAAAAAAAAAAAAAAAAAAAAAAAAGAAAAAAAAAAAAGAAGGAGCATCTGAAAGCATCCTGCAACCCTGCAATGACCTGCAGCAGATTCTGAAATGCAGGGATGCAGGGCATTTATATAGTAAATTATGAGTATTCAGCATTACTTATACAGTAAACAATACATATTTTAGAAACATTATGTGTATTACTGTGCATCTTTCCCAACAAACAGCTGTCATGCAATATTTCTGCAAGGCAATGCAATGGGAAGTTGTAGTAGGCTAACATGAGTCTCTAAATTTAGTATCTAACTCAAGTCCACTGCCCACTGGCTGGCAGTAATCAAAATTGTCTCAAAATGCTGCTTTTTTAAAGGACTTGGATCCTTCTAAAATACCGATGTGCTCCTTGGGCTGTGAAGACTGTCAGAAGCTCCAAAACAGAGGAAATCCAGCCAGCTGGTGGCACAGCAAGATAAAACAGCAGAACTTGCACATGCCTGGCACACATTCTCTTCCTGTGATTTGACAAGCTCTAACAAACACATGTCATGTGCAGTGACTCCAGGACTCAAACACAGATCACTGTATTCCTGCTCTGGAAAACTTAAAATGTTAGTGCTGTCCTTGTGGTAAAGTCTCTGAGCCTCAGAATTTGATGGTTTCAAGATAATTTTCTTGTTTATTTATGCAGCACTGTACCTGCAGATCCATGTGACCATATTTTAAAAAGTGTAGGAAAATGAACAGGATGGTTTGACAGCTCTGAGACTGACCAAGTGCTGTATAACCCTGTGCTGCCTCAGTGCAAGACTCCTTACACTGGCGATCCAAATACTCCAGAACTCCATGCAGTCAGAATCATTATTACTTTGATGAAACAGACTCAAAAAGGCTTTTGTAGACTTGTAGATATTCATCAGACAGTGCAGACTGAGGTTTTCTTGCCCAAAAGGTGCTTTGTTTACCAGAGCCAAAGAATGCAGGGCTGGCAGTGGTGTCTGGCATATAGCAACATAAACTCAGCCACACCTGTCCACACAGAGCTAGGTAAGCTCAAAGTAGTAATTCTTGTACTTGACAGTAAATGGAGCAGAAGTGCTTGTGGTGATCAAAAATATCTTTGAACTGTGACTAATGTGCATTAGATCACAGTTTACATCGTGTCAGTTGTCTGGGAATGATGCAATTTATATGAGTATAATAGATGGCATAGTCAGGTGACCAAAAAAATAGTAATATTCAAGATTACTGGAGGTTTCCAATAAAATCCACTTCTCCTAAGTCTCTTAAACAAGAAAGGGAACATGCTACATTGCACAGCTTTGTAAATAAACCCTAGCATTTACTCTGATAATATTTACCACCCATGCCCCAAATATACAGAGCATCAAGTAGGAAATGGGTATGACCTTCAATGATCCTAATATAGTTGAAGTACTGCATTGTTCTCAGGACTAATTCCTTCCCTTTCCAAAAGAGATAATTGATGAGATCATCTGGCTCTCCCCTGGTGTATGTCTTTTCCTTTCTTCCTCCTTTCCTCATATACAACACAAAAGTCCCCTCTGCACTGCAAATGCTAATGGCCAAAAATCACATGTCATGGTCACAGAGACAGTCCACCATCCTCAGTGTAGTGCTACAATACAAAAAGATACCTGTAACTCTCTTAATTAGGGAAAAATCTGGGAAAAACTTGCCCAATTTTATTTTCTCTATGATCCAAAGGCAGTACCAACAGAAAAAGCTTCACGCATTTAGTACCTTTTGTGGAAAATTTATGCAGTGAAAAGGACTTAAGAGTTTGTAACCAGTGAATTTCAAGGACAAGACACATCACTAAAAGTACCTGATACCTACACATACCTACTCATCCCTGTCCTTTTTCAGTATTGTACTGAGAAACACTTGCATGGTCATCAGTACGGCAGAGCCACCGTCAGCACCCTCACAGCAACAATCTCTACTGAAGGCTGAGGTACTCCCAGGATCAGTGCTGATCAATATGGGTTTAACAACATTTTCTTTATTGCCAGATCTTCAGTAGCACCACCTGTATGGTGCATGAAGGTAAGAAACACAAACATTTGATATATTTTGCAGGTGGATGCGTCCCATAGATAAAAGGTGTAATGCATTAATCACTCACACAGGTCTGCCTCCAGCCACATTTCCCTGTACATGCAACAATGAGACAGATTTGATAATGAGACAGATTTGATAATGAGGTATTTAGGACACACCTCTCTTGCCTGTATGAAAGCTATCAGACTATGTTCACCGTAAGATGATACTGCAAGTCTTCAAACCCTGATGTCTACAGCATGAGTTGTGAGAAGTCTTTTTCCAAAGGCTAGTTGTCTCCATTTTGGTTTTGAGCAGACTGCAATAGAGTTTCTTGAAGAAATTTCTTTTCAATTTAATTCTAGACTAAACACAAGTTAGAAGACTTGCATATTTCTATAGTTTGAGGAGGGAACAGAGAGGATATGGCTTTTTCTATCCTTCATGGTCTTGCACAGGCACACATACATATGCATGTATATATGGATGAGTTCAGCCTTGATTTATATGAGTTTATATGTGACAGGATTAATTCTAAAGATTATTAAAATATTTTTATTTTTATTATCAGTGGAAATTAAAGTAAGTGAAAGCATTACTGGGGCTAGACAGGATTTTCACTTAGTCTGTTGGGACACTTCGGATTGTTCTGACCTATTGCTAGTTTAACACCATGTTTCAAAACCTGAGTGTATACTGATTTTATATCAAGAGTATTACTTTTCTGAAAAGAAAAACTAATGTGAAATGAATGCATATAATGAATTCTCTGTCTCCTCTTGTCTATTGTTCCCTTACACAAATAAAATAAAACTGTCCCAGGACGAAAACACACTAATACATGGAGTCTAGCATTTCAAACAACATTATTCAAGATGAGGTGAAATGATGGCAATACGCTTGGCCTATATGGAAGCAGTTTGTTACAAAACCCAGCAGCTAATTTAGGGAGTAATACAGACAACAGCAGTATCTCAAAAAGCTCTCTAATTAATCTTTCCAAGTATCTTGGTATTTAGGCATACTAGGAATTTTATGACAATGAAAAGAATGGAATGAAATTACGGAAAATTTACTGCACAGAGTTGCTAGTTTCAAAACCTTTGTATTAGGACATCAGGCACTAATTGTGAACATAAGCATATGCATCAGACAAGGTAGATTGATCTCTATCCTGTAGAATATCTGTTCACACAGAAATAAAAACACAGTGTATGGAAGAGGGGTCTTACACAGAATTTTCAGAAAACATTCTGACTTAAGAAGAACATCAATTTTTCTAGAAAACACTCCAACTTCCTCAACCCCTCTAAAAGGTAGGAGGCAAATTTTACCAGTTTTCACAAAAACGTAATGTTCCAGTGCACAACCAAACTAATTTTATTCCCTTATTTCAGAAAGGTATATGCTTTCAGAGGAAGAGCAATGACTACAGAAGCGTCAAGCAATTTGATATTTGCTCTTCTGGAACAAAACAAATACTTGAAATTCATGATGAAAAGTTTTTCTATAACTTGGTTCTTCAAATAAGATTCATCATCAAAATCTATAAAAATCATCAGCAAAGGTAATGAAAGGTCCAGAACTTGACCTCTGAGTGGTAAGTAAGGTAAGTAAGGTAAGTAAGGTAAGTAAGGTAAGAAGGAATTAGGAATAGAAAACAGTACATTAAAAACACCAAATAGTAAAACACTGGACAGTCTGTTACCTCATCATCATCTGCATCATACTGTGCATAATGCTGCTCCAGCAGCTCTCTCTGGCGGCGTTCTTGTTCTAGAGTTTGGCTAATCAGCTGCGCAACCTCACTCACTTGTCCCGGTTTTTCTCGTCCAATTACAAACCTATACAAAACATTAGTGGAAAAAATATTACTCCTACTGTTTACTAAAGTTCTAGGATTTTAGCAGCGTCTAGTACAGAGGGTAGCCTTTTTCTCCAAAGATACCTGGTTGTGATTGTTTCCTGTGCTCTATGGATTTGTCAGAAGGGCACTGTGTGCAGGACTAGGAGTGCTCAGACCATGACAGGTTAGGTCACGTGACAGAAGGGGGAAAATAGAAGTGACCATTAAAAGCCTTCACTCCAAGTTTCAGTGAAGTATAATCACTTCCATTCCCTTTAGAGCCATGTATTTTCCAGAAGGCTACAGAAGACCAGACTATTACGATTGCACAATAACAGCACAGGCGCACTTCTGGCAACTTTAGTGAAAGGAACATGCATCAGAGTAACTCCTTCCACCCTGACTTAGATGGTGTCTTCTGTTTCTGAGCTTTTATATTTGTCTTCCTCGTGTCTATAAAACAGAATCTATTTCCACATTTTAAAATCTGACAGACACTATTTCCTTAATTTTAAGCTGCAATTAAATCTTTCATTTATTTCATGAACTTCCGTTGCTAAGGAACGTTTTCTCCACTGTCAGCTACTGCTGAACACTGGGAGCACACTTTGGCTTAACAAAAGACAAGGGAAGTGTCTCTTTCATGGTTGAGACTTACAAGAATGCTTCTCAATCTTGCTTTCAGCAACTAAAACTCAGAATTGGTTTGGATTGTAACACTTCTTTCTTTCAGCACAGTGGCATAACCATAATTAGGTATGTTACTATCTACAGAACTAGTCATAAACACCCATTACATAGTACTAACACACTGTGAACTACTGAACAAAAGCACAATTTAGAGATGTCAAGCTGAAGGATTATTTTGTTAGAAGGCCAGAAAGACAATTTGGTAATTACAAATGAAAGAAGTATTTTGTAGAGCTGAAAAGCACAATAAGGTGACACTAAGATACTGCACGTAATAATTCTTTGTTTCCACAACATTTGGCCCAAGTGATGAATTTTATTTATTATTTGAATGAGAGGCAGAAATGTACCTTTTATCCCATATATGAAAATTCTTTTCATTAGTACTGCCTATCACTGTTAAAATCTCTTGGGATTTGTAATCCATGTGTAAGCCAACTTCCCATGAGTGCATGACCCAGGGTCCATTTCCTATGCCAAATAATTTTTCAGATTCTATGAAGTTAGGCACTACAGAAAGGACTATAATTTTGAGATTATTTCAACATTATCAAAATATCCAAGTAATCAATTACTTCCAAGAGGATAAGAAAGGTGAGAATCAGTGACTCCATTTGAAATAATGACACAAGGTGCTCTGAAAATAGTTTGCAAGAAAGCCTCTTAGCTTAAAAATATCAATAGCAAATACAGAAGAAACTAGAACAAAATCAAGGCAATAATATCAGCATTTTAATCCTGATCCAAACAGATCACAATCTGGCACTCATATCCCAGTATTACAAAACAGGACATTTGTAGAAAAACCTTGGGCTGAAAGAAAAAGAATGTTTCTTCATGGTCCCTACACTTCATCTGTTCTGCATACTGACTCACAGACAGATCCTGTTTCTCTAAATTTTAATTTTAGAGCCAAGTATTACGAAGACTAAACCAGTCATGTTTTCAGACTCAACTGGGAGGAACAATGAACTTCTGATATTACTACATGAAGGAAAAAAGGATTTAACCCATATTTGCTAAGTGTTTGTCTTCTTTAATGTAAAAAAAAAAAAAAAAGTAAATATTGAAAAAACCCTTCGATTTTAAACAAACACTTTAAGCACCATTATGTGTGAGAATATCACTTACACATAGTAGAGAGAACACCATGTTTGTAAAGACATGAGGGAGATCACCAATGTGTAAAGATTATTAAACCACACAAAGTGATGCAAATACTGTATTCCCTCTGGCCCTCTCCCTGGTAATTCACCTCCCCTGGAAAATACAAGACTCAAAATAATTCATACAATCATTTCTGTACACTGAAAACTTAGAAAAGACAATCTCTAATGCATCTGAAGTCTGGTAATTCCTGCTTATTTTTTAGGGGTGCTATTGACACATTAGACTGTAATGTGATAACATTTTCATACAGACAAACAAGTTTAGGTAGAGTGTAAAAATATGAAAACTTATTAATTGAATTTTTCTTCTCATGCCAAAGCCTCTTACAGTTAACACGTTTTGATTTTCAAGGCTTGAATTATATGTCAAAATGAAGTTACTCAGTGATACCTGAAGCTGTTAGATGATACATGAATAAAAGCAATGACAAAGTTTAAAGCAAATGTTTTCCAAAACAGAAATATATAAGTAATGTTTTATCTTCCTGGAATTTATTGCTTTAGAGCAAGACATATCCAAAACTTCTGAAAATAATTTTTTAGAAGCACTCAATCTAAAATTGATGTCAGTTCTAGATAAAGAATTGCATATTTGTAAAATGGAATACTATTTAGACAGCAATTACAGCTTTTACAAACTAAACCAAACTTTTTGTCATGTTACATTCCATGACCTTAAGAATACCATGCTGCATATAATTATACTTAACTTGTAATTCAGATAAACCATAAATCACCAAGTTACAATTTAAAGAGAGATTAATAAAAATTACTTAGAAAACCATAAAGTAGCAGCAGTCATTAAAACTCTAAGCATGAATTGCATATTTATTCCTAGAATGGCTTCAAATACAAAACCAATTATAATGTGAAGTGTTCAAATATGAGAGAGACATAAGGTTGTGATTCACTGACCAAAAAATTAGTCACTGAACCATAATACGCACACTTCAACAATGTGGCTAATTATATATTTTGAATCACTTTGGCTCAACTAAATTAAGCACATGCAGTTCAGACTTGATTAATTAGTCTCAAGGGCTAGAAGTATTCTAAGAAAGAACTATAAATTCTATCAGCAATAAAAACCTAAGAAGTAGGTTATGTTTTTTGATATGAGACAAATGAGCATTTTACAGCCTTCAAACCACACCATGATAATATTGCCCTTAACTATTAAAGCCAGCAAATGCAAAATAAAACCCAGCAAATCTGTGACACAGTCATCACTGTACTAAATCTCAGGCCATTACTGACTTTTTCTGAAGTCTGAAAAAAAGAAAGAAGAAGGAGGAGAGAGGCAGGGCATGAACTGATCTTGATACTCAGTTACATGCAATTTAGCTGAATTACCAGCTGTGAAATATTCTTTGTGGTTGTGGTTAAAATAAACAGGGACAGAGCTAGAAATATAATTAAGACTTGACTCTATCTTGGATTTTAGAACATCTAAAACAATGAAGTAGCCTGAGAAATTGAAAACTAATTACAGTAGTGGTGGTGAAGAAAAGCATTCTACTGAACTTGGCAGCAACTCCTACATCTCCCGCAATCACTGATTTAAATATTTTACAGTACACCTGATACATAGCTTTCTGCATATTTTCAGCTTTTATTAAAAGATGATCTGCAGACCTGTGCTTCTTTAAATAACTTACTGAATTTTTAATCAACTATGGGAACCAGAAATATTGTTATAAAAATTGATTAAATTAAAAAATATTTCCACTCTGAAAATAAATTTGGTACTAAAAAAAATTGCAAAGGCACCAAATCTGGGATGTAAAACTGAAGTTCTGCAGCACAGACTTTTAGTGACATGAGTTAATGATTTCTCCTGAAAATACTTCAGGCATTAAGTGCTCAGTTAAAAATACATTAGCATGGTTGCCTTAAATTCAACGAAAATCAAGTAAGAATATGGCAAACTCACTCTAAGAAAGAATGGGGGGGTTGCTGTAACAGGATTCAAAATTCTTTCTTCTAACCTTTCCTAATTTACAGTTTGGTCAATAAAAAGGTACAGTAAAATTCATTGTATTTCGGGGAGTTTTACAGTCGGATGTCTCATCTCTGGAACTGCTCAAGGCCAGGTTGGATGGGGCTTTGAGAAACCTGCTCTAGGGGAAGGTGTCCCTGCCTACAGCAAGGCAGTTGGAACTAGATGATCTTTAAGGTCCCTTCCAACCCAAACCATTTTGATTTTAAAACTAGTTTTCCTCTGAGCTTTAAAGCCTGAAGCTGCTTCTGCTACCATTGATCTCATTTATTTCAAGATGCCTTCAATTACCTACTCTGGCTGCATCCATTAGGTTAACAGCCACATAATTAATCCAAAGTGCTAAAAGGGGTGGGAACCCTGTTAAGAAAGCAGTTTCATTTAGTCACAACAGCACAAGCTGGAATTTATGTGGTTTTAATGAACAAGATCAACCTCTCTCAAACAGCACTCTCAAATGCAGAAGTCACTGATCGCATATAAGAAATTCACAACCTATGAGCTTCCATTACACTTTTTGATATGAAATTATCTGAAACTCATAAAGACTCTTAGTATCATTGAATAATTTTGGTAACAAAGTAACATAATGAAGTGACCACCATCAGAGAAAGAAACGGGCAATGACTGAGTGAAGTTAAGGTCACATAAAAAACATCTGAGAGGGCAACCTGTGTAATATCCAGTGCAGGATGCTGGCTATGTAAAGCCACTACAGATAAGCAGACTTTGGGGAAGAGCCTCCAAGGATCCTGGAGATAGAGCTGTCAGTAAGATGAACTGTTGTGCAGAAGTTCTGCAGCCTCTATCCTTGTCCCCAGATCCGGGATGAAGTAAAGTGGTCTGAATTTAAAGACAGACTGCGGGACTCCAACTTACCACGTGGAGCTGGAAGAGACCATGCAATGAGCAGGGACACCTTCCACTAAATCTGGTTGCTCAGGGTCCCATTCAGCCTTGATCAGTTCCAGGGATAAGCATCCACAAATTTTGAGAGAAAGCTGTTCCAGTGCCTTACTACCCTGTGGGTAAAGAACTTCCTAACATCTAATTTAAATCTCTCCTCTTTTAAAATCATTCCCCCTTGTCCTACCACTACCTATCTGTGTAAAAAGTCACTCTATCTCTTTTTTATAAGCTGACTTTCAGTACTGGAAGATACTATAAGGTCTCCTCAGAGTATTCTCTTCTCCAGGCTGAACAATCCCAGGACTCTGAACCTGTCTCCACAGGCAAGGTGCCGCAGCGCTCTGATCATCTTTGTGGCCTCTTCTGGACCTACAGCAACAGGTCCATGTCTTTCTTGTGCTGAGGACCCCAGAGATGGATGCAGTGCTGCACATGGGGTCTCACAAGAGTGGAGTAGAGGGGCAGAATCACCTCCCTCACCCTGATTGCCATTCCTCTTTTGATGCTGACCAGGATGTGCTTGGCCTTCTGGGCAAACAATGCTATCAATGGTGCTGGTGGATGAGCAGCAAAGTAACAGCTTAAGCATTAGAAAAGCCAGAGCATCTCGGATACAAACCCCTAAAAAGCTATGCTGCTATCAACACTAAATGGATATTGAGTCAGACAATAAGGAAGTTATGTAAAAAACCCACACAATAATATTAATGCACTTAGATTAATTATTCCCACAGAAATCAACTCTAGTCTAGGGCGTCACTGACACATTAGCTTTACTCAAGAGTACTTCAAAATTTGCCAAGGGATTCAATGTTTTGGCACCTCTCCAGGTCCTGGTCCTTACGTTCCTCTGTTCTTCTGAGAGTGCAGGTTAAGAATCAATTCCATCTCTTTCCAGATAGCCTGACAGTATCCCAATACATTGCTTGCTTAAAAGGTTTCCTTGAATACAGGGGCATAATTTAATCAGCATTTGCTATAGCACCACACAATTCTTATGGGAATGGCCAGTTCAAAGAAACACCTTTGTAAATCTATGTTTTAGCATATCTGAATACAGCAACCTCTGTTCAGAAGGTACAAATGCTACCAGCCCATGTTTCTAAAAAAAATCCTGACTGATTTCTGAGGTGAGAGCTATCTTTCCTCACCCTCACCCTTGCTGGCATCCATAAGGAAGAAAACTAGGAAGAAAATACAGATGGGTCACAAGTAAGCTTCTGAGTTCAGACAATGTCCTTAATCTGGATGACTACTTTATCCAGATTCTTGCCAAGATAGACTATCCTCATAGCATAGTCCACCTAAATGCTCCTACAGCACCATCCATGTAGTTTGGCCAGTTGTCCTGCAAGGATGAACAGGAGGTATTTTCTGCCTGGCTGTCACAATGTCGTATTCCATTAATCAAGGTGCACCAGAACTGTGTGGGAGCTTTCACAAAATAGTATCTTGCATGATGGAGTAAAAAAATTAGGTAAATAAACATATATGATGATATTTCAGTTGCAGGGTTAGGAGTATTAGTTTAGATCCAACCAACTTGAGGACGAAGTGATTCAAAACCTCTCAAGTTGTTCCTTCTTCTGGGAAAAGAAAAGCTGCTCCTAATGAAATCCAGCCCCACTGAATCTTACTCATGTAATGCTTAATTTTAAAAGCCATGCTCCAATACCTAGATAAATAGTTTATAATTCTGACAAAATATTTAAATTAAAATTTCTTTATATATTTCACACTCAAACTTATAATTTTCTGTACAAATGTGCAAATATTTCAAGAAAAAGCTTGCCATAAAATTCAAATTAGCAAGATCTCAGGACACAAAGGCTATGTTTATGCCAGTAAATTACCCAGTGCCAGGGAATGCTTCCAAGTCTTAGTAACTGATCATCATATTAAAATCGTATTAAATCACTGAAACAGCCTCTGAAACAGTTTGACCCAAGTTAACTAATATTCTACTAAAGAATACTCAGACACAGTCCAGGAGTTAGCAAAGGCTAGGAGTCAGCTTGGATGTTTCCAGTGAGCAATGTGGATATGGCCACCCTGCTCTGAAAGGTACAACTCTTTAAGGGTAGGAGCACTGACCACTCTGGTGCCAGCTGGCCTCAGCGTGAAGAACAGTCCGAGGCACAGCTTGTCTACTCCAACAGGCACAGCCAAGGAATACAAACCAGCTAAGCAGTGATGAATGCAGTCTTATCTCACCCGTGCTAAGGGGTCAGAGTACTCTTGAGGAATTTTTCATGTTCAGCACACTACTCCCGGTAATCTTACAGAACAATTACCAGCGCTTGCAGGAGTTCTTTGCAGAGACCAGAAAGAAAATAACTTCTATTATGGAATCTTTAGTATAACCACAGTGGACCAAACAGGAGAAATTTACACTATTTTGGCACCATACATTTAGTTTCTGTGGGATCCATAATTGAGGTTTATCAAAGAACCAGAAAGTGCACCAAGCAAACATGGCTTCTTAAGCAGCCCAGCATGAAGTCCGAGCTCAGCAATCAGCACTGCAGAGCAAAGGGCTTTTCTTTCCTCCTTTTTATCTCCTCAGCTCCAGCACTTGGATTCAAGGAAAAAAAATACACAAGGCAAGGAAGAACAAAACCACAACCCCCAGCCAGAAACCAGATAACATAACCTGGCTCTCTGAGTAAAACATGGAGTGCGGTATCTTTTGGTTTGGCGTCCTGTCCCACCACCCAGTAATTAGCCGTCCTGCCTCTATCACAATGTGGATCTGCACTATGTAGAACGCCTGCAAATTTTAAAGGGCCCAGCTGTTTCATAGGATAAGAGCACAGGCAGACAAAGCTAGAAGGAGCAGAAGAAAATCTGCACAGGCATGCGCACTGGGAGAAGAGAAGATTATTACCTAGACAAAGGAGTCACAACAAAGCCATGCTGTTCAGTGTTATTGTCAACAAAGAGCATTCCCAGCGGGGCATACTGCTGCTGGTTAGATTCTGAGGTGGACTTCACCTATCCTCTATACTGTCTCAGTTCTTGCAAAGACATGACAATATAAATTACCTTTCCAGATGTTGTGGTGGCAAACAAAACTAACAGCTGGTATGCAAATACTATTTTCAGAAACAGTGTATATTTCAGAAAAAAATCAGCTCAAGCGGAATTATCTGAGGAAGGAATAAATGACATTTCAAGCTAGTGTTAATAAACAAGCAATTATTTTTACTTTTCACCCTTTAATTGCCCCATGTATAAGAGCTATATAAAAGAAAAGTAAAAGCTTGTCAGAAAGGCTGCATTTTCAGTTCAGTAAGAGATAAAAAAGTTAGGCTGTGAACTAATTGGGGGTTGAGGCAGGACCCTGCTTTGAATTAAAACTGTCCAGATATGAAAAAACAAAAAATGGTAATGAATTATTCTTTATTAGAACAGAGAATAGTTAATAGTGAAAAGCCGCAGGGCTAGATAGTTACACTGCTATTATTAGAACATAATCTTCAATGATCTAGAAGATTAATTAAACATTACAAAATTGGCTAAGCAATTAGTTAAGATGGAAAGACTTTGATGCATTCCAGCAGAATTTAAATAAACAAAAGCAGGTAAACTCATTGGCAGGTTAGAATCAACAAAATTAATAACTTTCACAGTGGTACAAGTCACGATAAACCAAACAGGTTTTGCACAGGTTCTGTGTGGTTCTCTAACAAAAATCTAAAACTGACTCAGACAGCACCACAAGAGCATCCGCTCAGTGCCTAGCAACAGTTTGGAAAGCTGAGAAAATGTTTAGTCACATTCATACAACAGGATGCGGAAGGAGGACACAGAATTTAAAATTTGCCTCTCCAGTAAAACGTTGAATTTGGGTAACTTCCTTAAAAGAAACCTTTCAGAGAAAGTAATAATGCTAAAAGCATACAAGCAGCATACGAAGGACTGGGATTTTCTGATGATTCTCTCATGCAAGACCCTTTCTACTCATCAATGCAGTAAGTCTTCCCAGAACCATGTCCTCCTTTCCTGGGACCCTGCCTTTCCCAAAGCTGCGCGAGCACAAATCTCTGTATCCGGTAAATATGATAAAAGCACAAAGTTTTCCCTATGAAAGCACTACAAAAGAGATTTTTTCTCTTGTGGGTGTGTTCAAGAAAAAAAAATACAATTTCCTGGAGGCATACAACTCTTCAAGTGAACTTTCTCTGGCAGAGACCATAGGGTCCCCAAGCACCCTTTCATTATGATGAACAGGGGTAAAGAGTGGGGTCACAAAGGCTCAACATCACCCAAGCAGCTCCAAAGAACCCCAGATCTGATACTCAACACCACAGTCCACGGGGAGACTGCAAGCAAAATAAAACAGGAAAAACTCCATGATAGGATAGGATTCCCAGTGTCAAGCTGTCTCCTTATCCTATCTTTCATGACTGCAGGCACCACTCGCAAACTTCAAGCTGATGGATTACATCCTAAATGGGGTCAAAAGAAGCACAGAACAATTAGAGGTATTAGCGTGGCACTGCCCTCTGACCCATTAATCTTAGAGAAGGGGTAAGGCTCAACAATATTGAAAACAACACACGTTTCAAATCCTTCCTGTATATAATCAAATCCTGAAATCCACTAACATGAAATATTAGTAAACTGAATAGTTTTGTAAAATTATATAGAAGACTTGATATTTACATCAATTGAAATAGCATTCCTAGTTGTATTTGCCTGATTAGAGTCACGAGGACACTAATTCTCATCCCGAAAAACAGAAGCTGATTGCCAGCTGGGATTATGAAAGAATTCCTTTCCTTTGCCTTATAGACTACCAGAGTACATCTGGTGGGTACCGATTATCTTTCTATAAAACATTATAAGAAATAATAATTTAATTTATTATCACTGCAGAAGTCAAATTGGTTGAACCAATGATCTTCCATTATGGTATGACAACTCTGCTGGGTAATCCAATACTGCAAACAATGGATAAAATACTAATAGATGCTTATGTTTGTTGTTCTTTCCCCTCCTCTCAGCCTTACCTAGAACAGTTCAAAAGGTAAAATGCCATGTTTTCATTTTCACAAATTCTTTACTGTGACAGCTACAGACAGTCTGGATATATTTTTTCTGGTAGAAAAACTGCAAAAATCTATTCTAGGTCAACGACTTCCACTGTCAGTATCATTCAAAGTGTTCAGAAGGCTCAAAGGGGAAAAATAAATCACTAAGTATTGGTATTACACAAGCTCTCTGAAGAGCTATTGACTGCATTTATTGCAAAGAATTAAGAAGTGGCTTTAATGTCATTCTATTCATGAATGTCCTTTCTTTACAACTGATCTCACATAATAAACCCTGCTACAAAAACCAGCATGCACTTTGACTAGATTAAGGACAAAATGACTTCACATACGTAATGCCGTGGGTTATAAATGTGAAGCAATGCCAGTGAGAGGCTCACAAATCTGTGTGTGTACAGGACACCAGGCAGAAGAAAGGCACAGACTTCGTATGCTCTGATCACAAAGATAACCACGCATATTAAAGCAGTTCTATAAAACCCATCCAGCCGACACTATTAAACAGCAGGTATGTGAGTAAGTGTGAATGTGATTTCTCCTGTGAAGGAAAGACTTGTGAAGCTGCCTTGCCTGGGATCAGGTGAGGTGTGTGACTGCATACTGCCTACACACTGGCAGCTCAGCTGGGATGTCCTCCACAGGAGCTGCAGAAGGGGTGCATAAAGCACAACCTCTCCCAGCGCTCCTGCCTCCTGCAGTGCCACGCATCATTAACGGCAGCTGCCACGGGAATGGTGCACTCAAAGGTCAGCAGCACTGCTCCCTGCACTGCCCACAGGCAGGAGCTGGCAGCTGGGGGCAAGAAAGGGATTTTGCCCCAGAAGACCTTCCCATGCTGTCCCTAATGTTCTGAAGCAGTTCAGGTGCAGAGATTGTCACTGTCTGCCAAAGAAGGTAGAGATGAGGGATTCTCCAACCTAGCTCTAGCACAACAGGAAAGAGGATCCGTCAGAAACCAATTACTCTCTCCACAAAACAAGCAGCAGGCAGGGCTCCTTTATCATGTATCAAAACAAAAACAGTCAGAAAGATAAAATTCTTCATTTCCTTTCATATCTAAATTCATCAATATTAGCTCTCACTTTTACTACAAGCAAATGTTTGAACCTGGATTGAAGCCAAAACATCAAGCATCCTGAAATATTAATCTCCAAAAAACAGCTTTCTGGAACCATTTTTGATTTTGTGTAACTAAAACCAAAGTAGAGCATCAGGCAACAAAACTGTCCAGGACTGGACCAGAAGCCAAGCAGGAGCCTGTGCCACACAAAGCCTGGCCACCTTGTCAAGTCTCACTCCCAGCCTACCACAAACCAGGGAAAAAATCATGCATTTCTCAGCTGGCTTGCATAAAGCAGAAGGTTGTCTTTCTGAGGTTTTTCTTCCATAAAGTTTTAAATGAAACAAAAAATTGCATCAAATTCTACCCATTTCTTTCTTCTAATTAGAAATATACGTAAAATATATAAATATGTAATTCCCCTAATTAGTAAGATACTGCTAACTGCACAATATGCTAGTTATATATATATAATTAATATTTTAACATTATCTTGTAACTCATACAGTATTAAAATTATTATTAATTGAATATTATTTTATGTTGGTCTTTGTTCTAGTTTTGACACTAACACACTGGGTCATTTTTAACATGAAAGCTCAATATCTTATTCTTACAAGGAAAAATGTAGAAACTCAAATATCCCTTTTGACAAATGAGACCTGTCAGAAGCCAGTGATCCCAGTGCACAGGATACATAGCACACTTGACAATGTGAGCTCAACAACAATAAAGAAATACTTTTTTAAGTCCCCTGTTTTGTGACAAGAGTCTAGATTGCAACCAATCTCACTGTAGTTTACTTCCAAGAGAAGACTCTGGGAGTTCTATGTGAAAATCGCTTTATGTTTCTTCCTTCCTCCATAATTTTCCATGGAAGCAAGTATTCTATTCTGTAACTTATGCAATAATAATTACATGAACTAAGCTGATTATAAATGTATACAATGCATATGTTTTATGAGTGCTTTCTTTTTTCCTTTTTTCTTTTGAACTAGAACATCAAACACAAAATATACATAACATTTGCTTTGTGTACCGAAACACAGGAACACATTATTCTCTGTCATAAGGATTTTATGTTTGAAGGTCCCAACTCAACAGAAAACCTAATAAAGTGTATACTCATTTTCATAGTTAACTCAGTCAGAACATTCACAGCATGTGTGAGTCTTTGCAGAAACTGCACTGGTGTAACTCCAACTGTAAACTTTACACAAAAATATATTCACCTATAATTACACTATGGTTCCTAATAATTTTTTTCCTAAATAACGTCTTTCAAATAAAAGACTGACCAACCAATCCCAAGATTCTTTGCAAAATCCACATCCCAGCATTATTGCTCAATGTTATGCAGGATCAGGTATGGAATTATAGTGGAAATGTGCACACCAACATACAGCACCACCATCTGAGGGGGTCTGCATATATTTCCACCCATAGTTTAGTCACGCTTCAAAAGAAGCCAGCTCTGAACTCATTAATTAAAGAATTCAGTTGTATTCCCTAGAGAAGATTTTGAAAGAGAACCAAAAGGTGAGTACAGAATGGCTGCTGCTCTTACAATATGCCAAAAATATTTTTGGATTTATTTTGTAGAGCAAATCTTTACTTACTAACAAGCTATTGAAAAACTATGTGACTGCACAGGTTTTAAATGGCAAACCAGTGCATTTCTAGGGAAACAACGTTCTTAATAATTTACAGACATTTTACAGCTTTGCACTTTCATTAGTTCAGAAGCTTACTTGCAGTATGTGTTACATTTTCTGGCCTATTCATTATTTTATGGATTTTTACAGGGACACCTCTCAACGAACCACAATACAGGAGCAGGGAGAAACCCATATGTAGTGCTGGGACTCAGGGAGCTCAATGAATTAATAGTGGGATGTTGCTTTCCTCAATCTGGTAGCTGTTATCACTACTGCATCAAATACTTCTCCTCTGTGTTGAGGTGGCATCTGAGGCATCGGAGTGCTCAGCACCTTCCTGCTCCAACCCTGGGGCACGAACAGGGCCAATCTCCCCATGGGAAGAACAGGAAGGTGATCAGTGGCAGCAGTTTCCATCTGACCAACACCCATGACCTTCATCATTTCCACTAATACAAACAGCTTGAAGCCCATGGAGATCTAGACCAGTGATCAAGAGCATAGTCATCATCTATCTGCAATTTCAGCTTGTCTTGGTGGTCATATTTTAAAAATCTAAACCCAAACAAAACTGTAATACTGTATTTGATCCCTCTCTTGGGATCAAAGGAGAGAAGACACAAAGAGGCCAAAGAACACTGATTATACCTGGTCATACTGAAAGTCCTGTGAAAGACGCCAAGTAATTTAAAGTATTAAATTCCAAGGGTTTTTTTCCTTCTAAAATACTCACCTGACTTTCTCTTTGGTGTTTCTAAGAACAGTTGCAGCAAAATTTTGAGTAACACCAACCAGACTGATGCCATCAACTTCCACAATTTGGTCATTCACTTGGATCCTTTCAGGGGAAAAACACAAATGCACAATAATTGTGTGAATTCTTGCGGATTTGCAGCAAAACAGCACAGAGAGATCTTTCTAGTCTGACTTTAAACAAAAGCTCAGTAAAAAAATTATTGAGGTAAATATGAAAAACACATCATTCCTTGCACACAGACATCTCATAAATCCAGCTTCAAAGTTACCATTATAGTTAATAGCATCAATTTTCCAGTCCCTTTCCTTGTATAGAAACACAGCAAAACAAACTCTTGAATTTGTCATACGAATTAAATTAAATGAGATACTTGAACAGCTCTTATATCATTCTTTCCTAAACCAATCCTGAAAAACAGCATAAGACATAGCTCTGGTATTTCATGCTAATGGAAAAAAAATGTAGTATTTAACTAAAACAACCTGCTCATCTGTGGGGAACAGAGTTTATGTATCAGACCCAATTGTGACATACTCTTTTAAGATATTTCATCTAACTTGTTCCAAAAGATGAATTCCCAGTCTAAGTGTGATCTTGCTGCACATAGTCGTAAGACCCTGGACTGTTTTAACGAGGACTCTCTTTTTGAAACCAAACACCTATTTAGAGCTGATACACTGTTTAATGCAGAAAAAAATTAAGACAGAATGAAAACCATGGTGCTTTAATCTAAAGGAAGCACTGCTACAAAATCCCTAGAGCAGACACTGGACTTGTCTGGATTACCAATCCCTGGAAGATGACTGCTATACTATTCTTTAGAAATGCATAATCTCCAATAGTTTCAAAATAAAAAACAAACAAACACATCCAGGACTAGTCAAAGGGCACAGTTTTCAAGTACTTACATGGATTCTATCAATTCAAACTAAACAGTTTACAAAGCAACCAAGAAACAGCTATGAAAAATCCTATTTAAATTATATTAAAATACATAAATATTTGTATTTAGTATATTAGGATATATTAGTGATAAGACTTATTTTCAAAGCACAACAGAGGCTTCAACAGAGGGTTGAAGCATTTGGACTTGAAGCACTAATTTCTCTGTCAAGTCTGAGGCAATGTTTTGCAGTTTTACACGTGTTCAAGCAGTATCTTCCGTTCTTTGGCTGCCACCGATGAGTAAGAAATACAGTATTTATTCTTTGGCAGCCTCACACCCCAGAATGTCACTGTGTTCTAGGCCGGATCTCCCTTGAAAAAGGCAGCCTATAAACTCCTATTTTGAAAATCATATTAGGCATTTTAACCTCAGAATTTTATTTCAATTTTCACTGAAACATTTTAGAAATACACTGATCATGTTAATATTTATTTAATTTTGAATTTTTTTTTTAACTCTAGCAAACACGAGGTTGAGTTAGAAGGCCATAGGAGTTCCTAGTAAAGAATTTTTAAGAAGTTGGTGCCCACTGAGTAGGAAACTGTCACCCTCCCAGCTGAAAATGGTGGAAGAACAGATTCCCTTTAGATGACAACTTAGCTACAACACTGTACATCACTATGCAGTGATGTATCATACAGATACATAGTTACAGTATTTCAGGTGATGAAATATGTAAGAGAACTGTTACCTGCAACTTCCTAAGTGGTTCTATCTAATTCAGTCTAATTCCATTTGTGCTTCAGGCATATTTTGTAACGCCCTCTTTCTTGTTTGTATAGGTCCTAAATTAACTTCCAACTCTTATTTTTATGGCCACTGTTCTCCAAACCTCCTTTCTTTCTATATACATATATATTTTAATTATATATAAACATACATACACATCAACTTACAAAGAGCCTGTTAGAGCCCACTCCAGAAGGAGCTCTAGGCCTCCTCCGTCAATCAAATCTAATTCCAAACATGAATGAAAAATTAGGCTCAGGTTGCCAAAGACTGAATTATAGATATTTAATTGCTTTTATCATTAATAAAATAGGTTAATTCTTCTGACAATTATTTTCTAATGCTCATGACTTGAAACTCTGCCTGCAGATTACAATTACAATTACAACTACACAAGGGAACCAACTGAATTTGAACAAATTACTTGTACAATTAGTGCCCTGTATGATGAACTGAAAATTTTAACTTGTACAGAGACAACTTCTAGAGTTCAAGTTAAGAACTAACTATGCAATGTTTCAAAACTGTTGCTCCCAATGCTATCAAAATACTTTAAAAAGTGAATGACTCATCACCACAATAATTTGAAAGAAACAGCTATGGATTGATTAATTGATCCAGGAAAAGATTCTATTTTTCATATTCAGTCTAATGGCTGATTTCATGTTTTTCACACTATTAATAACCTCTCCTAATACTTGTCAACATGCTTGCCTTTGGATTCATCTTGAAGCACCCCCCTTGTTTAAGTATTGGCACACAGTGCCTTTTCATATGACAACTAAACGCTGTTTGTCTGTAGCAACATGAATCAAGCCAGTGTTCAATCAGCGAGAAACCCCTTTGTACAGATTTTGTATCTCCATGGGAGGCAAGTACTTTATGTCATAATTTGATGGGTCTTTCAATAAAAGATAGAAGCGATCCTACAGATACTGTAATGTTTTAAATTGTAGCTTCAGAAGAACCTGGTTGAATATTGCTATGCAATTATTCACAATATCTGATGCAACTGTTGAAATATAGTTTTATTTTCTCGTAGGAGACTTTGTTTTGCTATCAGTGTTAATGATTAACTAGGTTTTTCACAAAGATGAAGTTAACAGGACCCTTTACAGTTGATGCACTTTATTATAGAACTGTCTGGTCCTGACTAAGAGGATTACATATCCCTTTCCCAAGTGAATGATCAGTCAGGCTCTCAAAGAGAAAATCAGAGTGCTATTTCTCAGCTGACTGAACATTCTGCCAGTTAGAAACCAACACAAATATTAGAATGGTCAAAGAATGGTATTATTTTTTCTCAGCTGACAAGCTCCTTTCAGATGCCATCTAGGGAAATGAAAGAAGATACTTGTGATGGAACATTAACTTCTGTAGCCCACTCAAACATATGAATAATGAGAGGAAAAGAAATTACAGATCATGACAGAGCAGCAGTGAGTGACTGATTTGTAACCAGAGAATTTCAGAGAGTACCAGTCATGATCTTAATGCCTTCTAGCACACCCTCCAGAAAAACATTCACTTGAAGTAATGGATAAAGTCATGACATCTTGAGGTGTCAGCTTCTTCATTTACCTTCATAATTTTAAAGTCTCTGATAAATCAGTACTTGGCCTTGAACTTGATATCTTGTTGCCAAGATCTGTAAAGATACCTGCAGGCCCAATGTAGAAGATGATATACTTCAGTAGTTTCTGAGCAATGTTATTAAACTTTGAACCCCCCTGCCTTTTAGAGTTGTCTGTTTAAATTTTGGTGGCGTTTCCACAGCAGAACTTTTTGCCTGGCTGAAAAGTTTGAGGTGGTCATCAACAAGGAACATGTCAGTGTAATATATTTTTTTAGAAGACAGCATCAACATCTTAAGAGTTTATTTCTACTTTTCTTTATAAACAATATTTCCATATTGTTTATAAGTAATATAACAAGACATTAATGGTTTAAATCAGAAGATTTAAGAATCAGAAGATCAGAAGATGAGAATGCATATTAGTTGATTTAATTGCTTACATATCAGATTAGTAATATTTTTTTGGCATGAAGATTTATGAAGTTATACACTGGGACAAAATGACAAATTGTATGGGTTGGAAGGTATTTAAGAACACTTTTCATTATTAAATGATTACATAGTAAAGCATTTTTCTACCTTCTAATGAGAAACATTGGCCTGGTTGTGGCAGGTATTGTATAATACACAGATAACTCTTTCCCCCTGCATATACCAAATAACCAATTCTAGAAGCAAGCAGGTTTTATATGAGTTTGTGTAAGACTACAAACACCAATTCATTTCTTTCCTGGACAAGATTTATGGTACAGCTTCTTATTCCAATTAATTAATGTACTTCCAGTGCAGTAGGTGTGAAAACTGAACTCTGGAACAGAAAACTATCCAAAATAAGAAATAAAAGGTAACAGTCCGTGTTAGCAGAAAGGAGTGTATTTAGTAAAATTTTAACCATTTAGATAAACTAATTATTTCCCTAATCACAGAATCATCAAGGTTGAAAAAGATCTTCAAGATCATCCAGTTCAACCATCAATTTACCAACAAAATCATTCCCAAACCACAACCCCAAGTGCCACATCCAGATGCCTCTTCAACACTTCCAGGGACGTGACTCCATCACCTCCCTGGGCAACTTATTCCAATGCCTTTCACTCTTTAAAAGTTATAATATTTAATCTGAACCTCACCTGACACAACTTAAGGGCATTTCCTCTCAACCTTTCACTTGAGACATGGCAGAAGAGACCAACCCCCACTTGGCCATCTTTCAGGTGGTTGTAGAGAGTGATAAGATCTCCCCTGAGCCTCCTTTTCTCCTGGCTAAACAACACCAGCTCCCTCAGCCACTCCTCATCAGGCATGTGCTCCAGACACTTCACCAGCTTCATTCCCCTTCTCTGGACACACTCCAGCATCTCAGTGTCTTTCTTGTAGTGAAAAGCCCAAAACAGAGCACAGGATTTGAGGTGAGGCCTCACCTGTGCCAAAGGGACATCACTGCCCTGGTCCTGCTGGCCACAGTGTTGCTGATACAGGCTAGGATGCCATTGGCCTTCTTGGCCACCTGGGCACACCCTAGCTCATATCCAGCTGCCTGTCAGCCAGCACCCCCAAGTTCTTTTCTGCTGAGCAGTGCTCAAGCCACTCCTCCCCCAGCCTGTAGCACTGCCTGGGGTTCTTGTGACTCAAGTGCAGCACTGGCACTTTGCCTCATTGAACCTCAGGCAGTTGTCCTTAGCCCATCGATCCAGCCTGTCAGGGTCTCTCTGTAAAGACATCAAATGTAGAGACATCAAATAATCAAACGTTGAGCAGAACTCCTTTCCTTAAGTATTGCCTATCTAAAGCTGGCTTGAAGCCAAAAGAACAGGTGGGAGCTCAAACCCTTTAAAATCTAAACTACCTTCAAAAGTGACACAGAGTTTGCAATCACCAGCTTTACTCATGCCAAAGCATCTGAGTCTCAGTAGTCACAAACACATCTTTGGCAAATTTGTTCTTCTTAAACAGTTTAAACTCACTGTACCAATTTAGTGTCTTCTCATGACCACATCAGGTATTTGAACCTTAACAATGAAGCCTCCAAACTTTACAGCTTGGATTATCATGACATACGTTAAGCAAAACTATTTCCTATGAAAATCATAATTTATAATAACTATTGCTGAGAAAGTTTCCAAATACAAAGTCTAGTTTACCTGCCATCTCTTTCTGCTGTCCCACCCTCTGTTACTGTTTTGACAAATATTCCCAGTTTTTCAAGGCCTGCATCGGCTCCAACTCCCATTCCAATAATGCTTATGCCAAGTCCATCTTCATCTGTGAAAAAGGCAAGAGAAAGCAGAAACTTCTTACATCTGATCTGTACAGTTTGATAGGTAAACATTAATGCTTTGGTTCCTCTTGGCTTTCTGTGTCAATAGCACTGATACTGTTTTCCTTCCTTTTAAAAAACTTGTTTGACTACTATTTTAATTACACACAAAAAGTATCATCTGCAGCCTTATGAAAAGCTTAGAACAACAGTAAAGAGTTTTACTCTTCCAATGAAGAATGAAGATATAAAATCAAACACTCTGTAAAATCACATTAATGGAGTGTCACAAAAAAATTCTCTTAAGGTAAGAACTGCCTGTCTCTGAGCTGTTTCTTTAATTCCTCACTGAACAGTTCCTGAGATCCAAAAAGCCAAGGTGACTAAAAAAATTCAAGACAGGCTCTGTAGGCAGGTGTAGACTTCCTCAAACTTGTAGGTCAGTGTCACAAAAGTGGAAATGGCACATACACACCATACCTTTTTCTAGTTCAACTGGGAAGAGCTCCAGCTTTTCCACACGTTTCTCAAGTTCATATTCAGCTGATGCAGCCACTGGGTCAACTTCATCATTTCTCCTGTCATAGTCTTCATTAGAATATGTATTGAAAACCTGAGGAAACAGACCAAAAATCATTCAGCTACCTACTCCAAAAAGACTTCGAAATTATTAAAATAGGTACTGCTTTTGTCCTGTGATGTTGCAGAGTTTGATAAGATTTTTAAAAGACAAATTTCTCCTGTTCATTCGAACTTCAGGTTTTCTAATTTGTTCTTTTTCATTCAAGGAAGCACAAGCATGGCTGCAAAAGTCAAGTGAGTATAAGTTTTATTGTTCTTTATTATAAATTCCAAAGGAGGTCTTTAATGTCAATGTTGGTCTATGCATATAAATATTTAAAATACTTAGTTCAACTCATTAAGAATGTACTACTAGTAAACATTGGCAGAGTCAAACACATTGAAATTATAATCTGTATAGTGTCTCTGTATTAGTCTTTAACCCATATAAATTTCCAGCTTGCATTCATCTAAACAAAGCTAGACCTGAAGATTACTGATCTACATTTACATCGCCTATGGATATCATTAGAGATTATGCTCCACATTATGTATTAACTTTTGCAGCACAGCAATATACACAGCCATGGGTATTTTTTAAGCTAACCAGGTTTACAGGTTTATTTTATCTCTAAAGCAGTAATTTAACAGTGACTGCATTAACCTGATTATATTATTTATGCTACTTTTCTCATCTTTTCAACATGGCCTTCAATCAGTGATTATTAAGACCTTCAGGAATATTAGTCAGGAAAAGCATATTTTCATATTTTAGAGATCAGAGTTTGCCAGCCTAATTCACTTAGTTGTTCACATTTGGCAGTAAGGAAAGAATATGTATTACCAGTGGTAACAATTTTACTGAGCTCCAGCCCCATGGATGTATCATATTCATTACTTCAAATATAGGAAAACAATTTTCCTTATTTCTTCTTCCTCTATTACAGACAACCTAGAGAAGACACAACTGTGTAGCCATGTTTTAATTTACCACTGTTCCTCTTACAACGTAAACCACTGCACCCTGCTACATAGGGACACATACTCAGAAGGTCTCCAGAAGCCTGCTCTCTTAGGGCAGGCTCTGTAATGACTGCCCCTGGAGCACATGTGCCAGCTGCCTGCCCAGGGCAGTGCCAGGAGTTGGGTCATTGCCACCTGAGGTTTCACCTTCCCCAAAACCCACTAGCACATATCCATTTCTTTTAAACAGTAATTAAAGTTGAAATACAAAAATACTATTAAATACTATTGTAAGTCTATTAACTATGTAATGGCTACCACAAAGCAACCAAAAAAGCCCTCTGCTTTATACAAAGTAGTGGTCAAAACAGAAAAGAAACTAGTCACTCCATGGGAATTTTAACTCTTGTATTTCACATCAATGTGAAACTTAACTAATTTTCACTTCCAAGAAGACTGAGATGATAAATGTTTTACAAGAATTCACAAACCTATCTCACATTGACTTTTAGTCATTCTGATGCAAGAAAAAGGCTGCTTTAACTAAATTATGCTCCCAGGAAGACTTCATAAATACAAGCAAAGCCTAAGTAAAATAAGACACTAAATGTCATCCAGTGCTGCTGACCTTTTTATGCTGCTTTAGGATCTGTAGGATTGGAGAAGACACTGATGTACAAACAGCATGAGGGGAGATACAATTCATGGCCACCATCTCTAGCCTGATGAAAGAATAGATCAAACCAGCTGGAAGAGACCAATCAACCTCCCCTGGCAGCTCCCCTTCTCTGTGGTTTGCTGTCAAAGGCAACAGTGCCCACTAAGGGTTCCATGTTCAAGTCCAACCTCATTCATGGTGACATCAACCAAAACAAGGATCAATCAGCAGAGTGAGACCCAACTAAAACATTACTCAGCTAAGGTTTGACTACAAACCTTTAGGTTTGAAATGCAGCAATCATGCAGGCAAGTACAGGTTAAAAACAACAACTGTGAATTTAGCTCAAATTATCTCATTTATCATTATGATGAGAGAAGACTGTGCCTCAAATGTGAACAGAAATAAATTGCATCAAGGTAAAGGGAGATACTGCTTGCTGAAGACAAATAAGAGAGAGATATAGTGGAAAACTATGTCACAAAATTAGTATATTTACTTCTGGATTTCTTTTTGTCATGTGAACTGGCCCCATGCTTTTCCTTGAGTTCAATGGCTGGCATTGGTATATTGTGTCAATATCAGCAGTTTTAGGTTTGTTGCAAAATGACTGGATATGCTTCAGGATCATTTTCTTTGAAAGCATCAAATCATATACTGACTTCTGGCTTGGGATGGTCTTTCTTGAATAAGATTAGACAGAAGAGATGGCTTCTTGGATTGTGCTCACTATTTTGGAACATTTGGATGATCACAGTAAAAGGGAAGCAGAGATACTGTTGGTGGTGAACAGTTATCATTATGTCTCAAATACATCATGCCACTCTTGTCTAGTATCTTACCTAAGCATTCCCTCTGAAATTGTAGGATCACTGATTGCATCAAGGTCTATGTTTCCTACCTGGCATTAATTCACTGTCTCTTGTACACTGGTCATATAATCTTGCCCACTGCCTTCAACAATACAGTTGACTCCCCCTGACTAGGGGAAGAAGAAGAAGGATATTCTTGTATGTCATTTATCTCCTTTTGTATAACCACATTTCATGGTTGACTGATTCTATTAAGCGAATCTCTGGGTGTTAAACTGAAGAAAAGAAAATTTGTGCTTAGAAGTTTTCTTTCTTTGTGAAACAGTCTATCCACCAGAGTAATGAACTGCTTGCTCAGTACAGTCATGAGAACTGTCACTCAACTGTTTACTTCACTAAAAATAAGATAAGCATTTATAACTTTTTTATCAAAGTATGGTTAACTTGATTTAAGCAGAAGTATTTCACCGCGTCTGTTGCTGTTGTGTTTCCCAGAGTGTGTGTGGGATTTCAGACTCATGGGAATTTTCCCATTCCCCGTGATTTGACAGCTTTGGTTTTGCTGTCACTCTGGACAAGTACCCACTACAGTAAAGTCACAATCACAGAATATGCTGAGTTGGAAGGGACCCACAAGGATCACCAAGTCCAAATCCTGCTGGCTCTGTACAGGATCACCCCCAAGAGTCACAGCATGAGCCATTATTTAAAGAAAGCGCTTTTTAATGAAAATCCATTATAATATCTTAATCTCTGATTTTACCACTCCAAGTATTTAGAAAAAACTGAGTTTCCATAAAATTCACCTGTGACATTTACTAAGATTTACAACGGCACTTGTGAAAACAAAAAGCCTAGAGTGTTAACATTGAAACAAACAAACAAACAGAAGAACTTCTGTTAAAATAACATACTTCTGCATTCTCCAAAGTGAAAGAAATAGGGATGATGAATCAGTGATTCATCCAGCATTAATACAGTAACAAACTGTATTACCAAAGAAGCAGGTATTATTGTTAGGCACACTGGGTGGCATCCCCAGGGAAATCATGCATATGCACACATGACCATTTGCTTCACTCCAGTGGAGCACAAGCTAGAGAAGACATGTCACCAACTATAAAAATATGATGCAGACTAATTCAGAAAAAAATCTACATTTTTGCTTTAGTACTTCATTTTTAGGAGTAAGATCAGAATGGTGGAAACTGATTATTCTTGAAAAAAGGCAAAGTTTCATAAGTTTGGGGCATTCTCCCATAGCTCTTAACTATCAATAATTTACAGAATTTAGCTGACAGTAACAAGCTGGTAGTAGTGACAACGACTTTTTTATTGTTTTAAGCAAGTCTGAATGGAGGTAATTATAAAGAATTGCAAGGGTTATCCTTCCCATAGGCTAGCCAACTTGATGCTACATAAACACAATATTAGAGTTGCATACTATAAACTCTGCAACATAAAAAATGTCTTATCTGATACAAGCCTGAGATAATTGGGATTGTTCAGCCTGGAAAAGAGATGGCTCAGGGGTGACCTGACTGTAGCCTCCAACACCTGAAAGGAGCCTACAAGAAAGATGGAGACACTATTTACAAAAATATGTAGTGAGAGGACAAGGGGGAATGGCTTCAAACTTCATGAGAGTAGACTTAGGTTATCCATTATAAAGCACTGATGATAACCTCTCTGGCTGCGTTGAAGAAGCTAAACAAGAGGAAAAGAAATCACAGTCCAACCAATACCTTCTCCTTTAAAATCTTTCTACAGCACAGCTTCAGGGAGGAGACATTCTGTCAATGTCTGAAAATGGTGACTTCTTTTTTAAGGAGTTTTTCCTCTGTGAAGTAGTTGCTTTGTCACAGTCAAAGGCAGTGAGTCAGTGAGGAGGCTTCCTCCAGCTTTCCTGGCTTCATGCTTCCCTAAAGCCTGTGTGGGCATCAGCTGTCACTAACGCTTCAGCACGGAAGCATCCACGAGACAAATCTTCCCGAGAAGCACTTGCAGGAATGAGACACAGATGGGAATTAGACATTAGCAATATTGAAAGAAACCGAACATTTAACATCAAATCCACGCCTGGGGTTTCCCTCAGAAAGCTCTGTAGGAGAAAGAAAGATCTGTTTTAAATGTCCTGAAATTCTGGCAAAAAGACCTGCATAGGAGATTCGTGTTTTTAAAATCTTACAAGTATCTAGACCCTAGACTTCTACATTCCAGAGAGACCTTTTCAGACATATGACAGAGCCAGGAACAGCTTCAGCCACACACAGATGCAGACTGGCACAAGTTAGCAAGTTTTCTATCTTTTGCAACATCATGAAGACCATTTCTAGTACAAAACCACAGTGACACTGTCCTGCAGCAGTGCCAACACATCTCACTTTGCATCCATACATCTCCGTGCACTACAGCACATCTTGTACCTGGTCTGTCCATGAGGAGAAGGACCCAACTGATGCTAAACCCAAACTGTGCCACAGTGTCATTTCCTGGTGGGACACAAGCATTGAAATGCATGGACCAACCACACTCATGTTAGCTCTGTGACATGAGGATGTGTTTACTCCTCGGTATAAGCAGTGAAAGAACCAGGCAGACCTCTCTTTTAGGCTTCTTTCACTGAAATGAGTATCTTAAATTTTATACACTGCACTTTTGAGCCAAAACATGGAACTGAAATCACCTTGGGGGTACTACACTTGGATCATCTTCCCTGTTTCTGCTACTTGGCTCACTTTCAGGCGTGACTTTTTAAAAACACCTGTTTCCATTAGGTAGTTTCCTAGAATCAATGAAAATTATTGTTTATATCCATTTATTATTTATTCAGTGTGTACTCCTTTTATTGCTGATGTACTCGTTTTATTACAATTTATATTGCTACTTGTCTACCTACGAGAAAAATACAAAATCACTGTTGCTGTAAATGAGATGTGTGCACCACGTGAAAACTTCATGCTGTTACTCGTAGTTATGACAGGTCAGAGCAATTAGCAAGCAAAAGTAAGCCCGATTACTGAAGAGTAAAGCCACAGCTCACATGGAATTTGCAACTTGCACAGCTATTAGGGTTGCTATGTGTTTGTTTTACTAAGCAAGTAAAACAGCCAGGTGCACTGAAATCTGGAACTGACAAAGATATATGAATAGACTTACCTGAATATTCCTGTTTTCTTTTTAAACAGTGGAGTTACAATTCTGTGAGGTTTTTTCTTTCTTCTCATATTTTTTTTTTGTCATAACCATTAATACAAATGGCAAATTGCAATAGTGTCCTGTTTTTCTCTTACATTACAGGTTAAATTATTTTCATTAAATTCTTTTTGACAAATTTTGCAGACCTAGGTCTAAATCTTCTCTGATAGTGGGTTCGTTTTTCTAATGCAGAAGCTTGGTTGCAACAGTGTCATGGGAGGAATAAATGACTAGTGAGGTGGCTTCCCTGAGTCTTACTGATCATATAAGAACCCCAAGGAGACTTTTTAAATGTTGTGTACTTCATAGGTACACTTCATATGTAATTCATCCCTTTGCCCTGACCTTGCCTTTTTCTTTAACTCTAATTTGCATTACTGTAAGTTACCGACAAAAATGTACTTTGCAACTGCTACCACCTATTTTTGGTCAGTTATCTACTATTTAGATATAGAGAACAAAAATCACGAAGAAAAAAACTTTGTGTTTCTCGTGACAGTAGCTTGACAATTGCAGGGAGAAGTGCCAAGAGACAAGCTCCACTGTACTACGCTCCCATAAAGCTCAGGGTTCCTCAGCAAGTCCCTCCTGCCAGACTTTCACAAAATCCTGGACAGATTAGAGATGTAGGTACAGCAATTTAACACCCTACTATTTACAGCAGCGCAGTACTGACCTGCCAACCTCAATGCCTTTGGCTGACTATCACTGCACTCCTGCTTCAGGGAAAACAACAAACACTTGCCTACACCTTGACAGTGTCTCCATCCAGCAGAACAAAGAAGCAGTTGCAACATGAGCACTCCAAAAACATTGCTATACAAAAAAAATTATAAAAATATGAACAAGAATATTTAGGAAGAACTTATACTCCAATATGACAGAAGAAAGATTTTAGTGGTCTCTTGGCAAGCCCCTCTACTGCCAAGGTAAGAAACTAGCATACTCAAGAATTCATTGTATCTTTGAACACAGAAATAAGCATGCAAAGGAGAATGTTTCAAGTGAGAAGAGTTTGATAATTAATTATAATACAGTACAGGCTCTAGTCTGGACCTCTGGTGTCCAAACAAATTTAAACAGATAGGAGAGCATAAAGCAGAGTTGCAGTTTCTGTCCCTAGACATTCAGTCCTGAATCTGCTGTAGTATTTCTTCCAGTTCCTTGCACGGCTGCCAATCTATATCCTAACTGATGGTGCTATTTTTCTTCTGCCTTTAAGTGTGAAACTTGAGCTATCCAAGAGTAAATGCTGCTTCTGGCACCAATTAGCACAGGCTGCCATACAGTAGCAATGTCACCATGAATCAACAAATCAGTGTTTCTTTTCCCAGCAATCTTACTCTCCCTCAGCCTACAAGTCAAGAGGTCTAAACACAGAGTGAAAACACCACAAATGTTCTCAGAGGCAAACAGTTGAAAGAAAATAGTGATTATGCATAAAACATTCTATTTAAAATACACCTCAGCAGGGATAAATGGCGTAACTTCTATATTCACTAAAAATGACTCTACAAAAAAAAGTTTCATAAGCAATTCCTTTTACTCATTTACAGATGCCAGAATTGTTATGAAAATAATTCAAAGAAAAAGGAGACAAGAAAAGTGATCATAGGCATTAATTTAGAATATCTGATGAGTAAATTCTACAGAGATAATTCACCCAACTTGAGTTTTATTTTGAATTTATTATATTTTATATACTGAAAAATAATTAGCACAATTCTTTTATATATATTTATATTAGCAGATCTTTAAAATGTACTATAAATACTACATATTGCAATCTAACTCTTTACTTAAAGCAGAGAATAAAGCAGAGGTGGGGAAAAAAGAGTTAGGTGGAAACAGTCTATCATGGTGTCTGATTTTCTCAATATTACATCATCAATACAAATCCTATTGGGCTTTTTTAGGGTGCAAAATTGCAACTCTCCCAGAGGTTTTTTTACGGCTCTCTCACGTTGTCTCATTCCTAAGAGCTATGGCATTTGCTAGTAATTATCCACCTTACTGTGTTCTGCAGATACACCAAAGGCTGCGTGGGTGAGGGAGAAGGATCTCCAGTGCTAGAAGGCAGAAGACTTTACAGGCTTGCCTCAGATCAAGGCAGAAAACGCACAGGTACTTCCATACCAGATCACAGCAGGATCCTTTCTGAATCTCTAAAGCTGTCCCACTATCACTTCTCACAAAAACTAAATTCGTATAAAAAAATCATAAATGTAGAGGCTTGGATTTTTTTTTTTTATGAGAAGTTCTTACTTAATGAATTATTTCACTGAAATGAGATTACTAAATTAAGGTAGTGCTTATAGTTTTAAGAAGCGCATGGGAAAGTCAATTATATTCTATTAAGAAAAACTCCGGAGATGTAATAAATTCTTCTTTGCCCATCCCAGCACATACGCTATTCATTACTGAAGTACATAGCTTATGAGTTGAAGCATAGCTAAGTATGACAATCAAAATTAGACAGCACTTCAAACGGGGCTTCTGTACAGAGTAAACACAATTCTGCAATTTCAGATGGCACATGTTACAGAGGGTATGTAGTTTCTAGCACAAGCAGGTATTCTTCTACAGGAACAAAAATGTTTATGATTCTCTGGAACTTAAAGCCTTTGGTGGCCTATTGTTACATTCACATTACCATCACCATGCAGTGAAATAAGAGACCCATTAGTGGCATGTTGCATTAATTTGGTAGGAGTGTTGCAGCCGTACAGCCTGTTAATGCCGTTGCTTGTATATAAAAATGGACAAACAGGCAGAGAATAAGCGGATTAACGGAAAAGCTTCTGTAATACAGCAGAAGGTTTGCTGTATTTTGTAAACATCTTTCAAACAGAAAGTGCAATGCCATTCTCAGTGCCAGACCACTACTCAATTACTTCATATTGTACACTTACCAATTCTTTAATTGCACCTGCAGGCGGAATTCATTTTGGCTGACTGCATTTTTTCTAATGATAGTTTCACATTCGCACTGTTTAGTACAATGAATTGCATCCTAGTAAGATGTAAAACTGCCTAGAGTAAGCAAAAGAATGTTTATCCATTAAGCATTCATACCAAGTGTATTACATTACAGTTAATCACACCAATGCTTCAAAAATGAGACAGTCTGTATTTCCAGAGGAATTTAGTCTTCCTAATGCCTCCTAATATGGTACGTGGGGTAACAGAGTCTAACACAAGCCAAGAACAGGCATTCCCAGGTCTGACTTCATAACTGGTTCAAATGCACCAGTTCTGAGTGCAATTTAAAATATGGTATTAGTGCAGCAAGAAACAGAAGGTTACAAAAGTGCACACAAAGTGTATCCAAACAAAGAGACAAAGAGAAAGACGGATCACGGGGATAAGCCGGTATTAATGAGTAATGCCAGCTTGGGATGAGACTACAGTAATAATGCCACAAAGTGGGGATTCAAGATAAATACATTTAAAGTGACTCAATTTAACACTATTTTTGGACATTTTTCAACTTCAACATTTGCTTTGACATCAGGCACAAAGTCTGGTATCAGCCCCTTGAAAACAATAGCAAAATTAACTTCATCAACCCCAAGGGGAAGAGGTGGGAGTTTTACAATTGGTTTCCACTCTACCCTGCATACTGTGTAAAAATTAAATGGGCAGAGAACCTAAATGAGTTTTGCTCACTTGAAGATTTTACGCAATTCTACTCTTTGTGCCCAAATTTAATGCATAAATTCAAATTTATTACAGACATTTCCTATACACCAATCTGTGACAGATTTGAAATTCTGGAGAACCAAATGCAAAGTGTAGCACCCAGTGCTGTGGGAAAGTGGGAGGATGCACTTATGCATGTGCATTTTGGGATTTTTTTGTTTAAAGAGTTTTAGTTTATTTTTTCTCCAGAGGAACCCCTTGCTTTACTGTTCTGGGATTGACCAAACATCTCCCTGTGCATGCCCTTAACAGTCCCTGTGCATGGAGTTTGGGCAGAGCGGCAGGTAGGGCACCATGTCCAGAGGTGTTCATTACTGGATACAAAGACAGACACAGGGTTAAATGTGAGCCCGATGCTGTCCCTGCCACAAGCCAGCAGCAGAGATGGTTGTGGAAGCTGACAAACTCACAGGCCTTTATAGCTGACTTGAGTGCTCTGAGCATTCTGTTTTCTAGATGCAACTTCTTGACCTGCTTCAGATAGAAAAGTGAAGCTTAAGACAAATATTTAACCTTTGTGAGAGAAACCGAAACATGGGGCTTAGCTTTCTGTCCAGATTTACCAATCAGAGGAGGGAAAGTGCTGTTTATCCTGTGCAGTGACACAGAACTATAAAAGCTACAGAAGAACTTCTCCATATGTTGTGACAAGGCAGGGAACAGAGCGGGGGCATCCCTGAGTTCAGTTACTCCAGCAGCTGAAGTGTGCAGCACACAGCTGGTATCGCTGTCACTCACAGTAACTGTATTTTGGCTACAAACAGCTGCACAGTTCTTTTAAAAGTAAAACAGACACCATTTAGGAGAAGCTGGACATACTCCAGGTATCAGATTAAAATGGGTGTAATCTGTGTGACAGGCTATAAAGCCAATACAGTAAAGCTTTCAGTTATCTTAGCAGGATTTTAATGGGTACCCCAGTCTAATATAATGAACATACCCAATATCTCTATAAAATCCTGACATTTAAATATTTTTAAGTCAGCCAGTGTTCGTTGTCTAAAGACACTGGCAATGCTATGACTCTTGCCTAAAATAAGAGCTGTGAATGAAAAGCTAGAGGAAGACAGCAAACTAACCATAAAAAACTTTGCTGGAATATATTTACACATACAACCTTAGCTATTTTTATGAATCCCTAAGTAAAAAAAAAAAAAAAAAAAAGTACACACTCAAGTACTATAAAACCCCATCTTCTAAAACAGTATTTTATAGTTATGTTTTCAAGAACACCCATCAATGATGAAAGGCTTCTTTTCTTGGGCATGACTATTGTTCTTAGTCAAACTTCTGTAGATCAAACTTAGGAAAAACAGAAAACAATTTAAAGCAGCCCTTCCAAATCCTTCTTTAATATTAGCAACAAAAAGCTAGGTACCAGGTCAAGAAAAATATAAGTGATAATGTCAACACTTACTGGCAAACTGCAGAAAAGACAATTGGAACAAAGTATATGTAACTCCTGGCTGCTTTTTACCCCTAAAAAAACCCAGTGGTGAATAAAACCACTGTCTTCGATTAGGGAGTTAGTAAGATACAGGTGGTGTGGGAAAATAAACATGTAGTTGGACATCAAAATAGCCAAGCTGGTAAAACTTCAATCTTGCAAACTTTAATTGCAACCTTACTGTTACTGATTAAACACTCTAAGATTCCACAAAAAATATTAACAAAAGAACACCTTTTCTTTGCAAGTAAAATAATTGGAAAATAGCATGAAATGACAATTTTTAAAAGCCTTTTTGGTTGTACTGGTAAACTAAATAACAACAAACGCAGTATTTTCAATAATCAGATAAAGTTTTAGCATTCAATTCCTTGCAGTAAAGTGTTCAAACATCTGCTATCAACCATTTCAGTGTCGAAAGCAAGAAACGTTTCCACAGACTATTCAAGAGTAAAACCAATAGAAGTGCATGCCAGAAGGTAAAAAATTATCCAAACATGTTCATTGCTCATGACCAGCTGGATCAACCACAGATACAAGGCAGCTCCACGAACACATTCTTGCAGCTTGAGCACAGGAGTCCATCCACCCTCAGGTGTGAAAGCTTAGCCCAAGCGACACACACAGGCCATGCAGGTAACCCTGCTGGGTCAGGATCAAATAATATAAAGTGTTGGCAGAAGGACTGTGCAAATATAAAATGGAATCCCTCCATTCTTCTTTCTCTGAAGAAAAAGGAAATCTTGCCTCTTTAGAATTCAAAAAACTCTAGAAGCATGAGCATCACCCTTATTGCAAGAAGCACAGAGCTGCCATAAAAAAGGAAAGCAGTGCACAGAATAGTGGAAGAGAAAAAGGCAGTCAAGCTTTAAATTGCAACTGAAACACTGGACAGTGTAGAGCATTTATCATTTTTACTTAACTTTCCAAATGATAATTTAACCCAAATGGCTAAATGGTTTTGGTACAGAACATCAACAGTAGATGGTTGTGACAGAAAATGATGCAATCTTATTATGGTTAACTGAAACCTGACAGTTCTTCAAATTAAAAGCAACTTGAATACATCATGCATGTTTTTGCCTATTTACCCTGAAAGGTACAAGACATTGCTTCAACTAAAGTTTCAAAAATGATTTTATCTGATCAGGCAGGCCTCATATAAGGATTATTAAATTAATCTTACTTTACCTACCTTCAGGTTAAAAGTCTGACTTGCCAAAAAAGGTAACTGTCAAAATGTGCCTTAAATTCAAGTTTTCAAATAGTGAATATACTCCATCTTCCATGCTCTAAGCTTTTTATTTCTGATAAATGTCATCATGTAACTCAATAAAAAAGGTACAATAAAAATAAAAACCATAATTGTTGTGTCTTAATGTTATGGCTTCTAGCTAAGAAGAGGAAAATTTATTGAAAAGCCATCATGTCTCTGTTTAGGAAAGAACTTTTATTTTATTAACCCAGCAAACTTTTTTGAGCTTTTTCCAGGATAGTTGCTTGAAAACCTGATGCACAAAATGGGTTCCCTCACATGTAGGCAAAATGCATTTTAGATACAAGAGTGGTTCTTCATACTCAAGTTTTTTCTTTGTTCTACCAAAACTTTAATTGTCTAATGGTTTATATTGATTTCTGCCAAAACAGACAAGGATACAAACCCTTCCACTGAGTAGTAAGAACAATGTAAAGGTTGTCGTCTTACCTTTCAGAACGTGTTAATTAACTCTGGACTTATGTAGGGAACCAGAAATTAGTCATCAAGGGACTATTGCTACATGATAACCACCTAGATGAAAAGCCCCCTGTGCACAGTGGAAGATAATTAAAACCAGGTTAACTCTCCCTTATGGAAGGAACCTCAAACTGCTGTCCTCCTCCCACCGTAAGAGCTTGCCACGGTCAGCTACAATGAAATAAACCTTCTGTCTACCACCTCCACGGCCGGTCGCTCACGTGTAAGAACCTCAGTGCAGGCCACCATTCAGACCAGCTAAACAATGACAACATCCCACCTCCTCCGTGGCTGAAGCCCCTTGTGAGGGTCCCTAAAGACTAATGATGTCACTACACAAAACCAAGAACTCACATTTAGTAACACAGCCCTCTCAACCAAAACCAATGTGGTGCACATAATGCACCCAGAACAACCCCTGTATAGGGTTCTCAAGTGCTAGAAACAAGCTGGAAGACTGGAAAAACCCCTTCTCAAATAATGGCTATGAAAAACCATGATACTAGGTAGTAAAAGCATCCAGTAATTCTACAATAAACTGTCCTCATCACTACTTTTTAATCCATTACTAATAACAAGGTAAAATAAAATACACACCGAATTATGCTGAAAGAAATAGAAACCTCCAATCTGGCAGTTTGCAGGTATTGACTAACAGGGTAAGAGAAATACTGGCATTCTCTATGGACTCAGTCCCATTTGTCTATCTTCAATAAGGTGTGAAATTATGTCTATAAAGAAGAAAATTTAACCAGTTTCAGAGCATTATTGCAATGGTGTCCTAAATGATGAGAACCCTACAGCATGACTTTGCATTTTTAACATATTTTCTTTTTATGGCAGTGTGGTTATTCAAGTGGGACAAGGTATCCCAGCAGTTCAGTGATGTGCTTTTATGAACACTCAGGAAGTCATCCAAACTCTGCCTGACCTCACCAGAAATTACAGTGAGGACAGATCCAGCATGTCTATCTAAGCATCTGGGGCACCAGCTCAGAGGGAGTTTGAAGACAGACAGCTAGTACAGGGTACACCTCTTGCACAATGGCTCAGTAGCAGAAAGAAGCCAAGATCGCAGCTGCAGAAGTCAGTTTTGGCCGGAGGGGATGTAGCAGCTCAATTTGCTGCAAGAAGCTTAAAATCCAAAAGAAAAAATCACAACTTCAAAAGAAGAACAGCACAGTAGTGGGGGGAGGAGGGGTGCTGAGATACAGAAGTACTTCTAAGAGAAATGAAATTGGAGAAAGTAGTATATAAGTCTACTGAAGTCTAGCAGATGGAAATGCTGAACATTATCTAACAGGAAAATGACTGAAAGACACAAGTCCTGACGCAGCTGAAAAATCATACTTTGGATTCTAGGTCAAAACTAGAATCAAATAAAAGTAGGTAGTTTTAGAAAAGTAGCAATATTAAGTAAGTAAGTAAATAAACAAATAAATACATATTATTTCCAAAGTAATCATGTTTTAATTATAATTCCCACTATTTAAAATCCAGTCAAGGTGCTACGTGCTATCTCACCCATGACCAGGCAGTCACTGCTTACAGAGGATGTAAGGAAAAGCACTAGCTCAACTAAGGCACAGATCAAGGACATACAAAGCCCAAGGACACTCCTCCACTCCTGGCTGAGGGAAAGGGCTGCCAGGTCATGAGCAGGGAGAGGAAAGCAATGCACTCCACAAAGCCAGTTTCAGCTGCCAGCTGCCCACCTCTCCTGCGGGCACGAGACAAGACCCTGGTGCTGACTGCAGACAGAGTGGGAGAACATTTCAAGTCCCTGATATCCAAGTATCAAAATCAACCTTACGCTTCTGGGCAACTTTGAACAGAAAGCAAACAAATCCATTATGTTTATTCAAATAAATGTCAAAAGGTTAACGCTATTATCCAAGGAACCCTGCCAACCTGAAATATCACATTTTACAATTGCCACGGTTTCACATTGTGAAATAAAAGTATTTGAAAAAAGCAATGGTTGGCATGCAGTGCAATACAAGTAATCCATTGCATTTACCATGTCTGAAACAAAATTTGTTTGTTCTTAGAGCAGGGAAGTGAAATGAGACTGCCTGGAGAGCTGGATTTCAAAAGGCAATAGGCATAAGGGTTCCTTCGACTTAACTCTTATTGCAGCTGCGTGAACTATGAGCAACAGTTTCAGTGCTGAGGCAGCTTCACTCTACACTGTGATCATGTGGACCCATTACAAAATGATCAGCATCAATTCCTAATTTAGAAGTTACATATATTAGTTTATTTCCCCATGGCATGAAAGAAATCCAGATGAAAAATGCATAATATCCTCTTTGATCCTCTGTCACAAACCCAACTGAATGGGTCAGAAGTTTACTGGATGAGAAAAACTATTCTGACTTTCTTTTCCTGTAGAAAAGTCAAATGCAACTCACTTAAAGCACTTCTGTAGATATCCTCCAAAGTTGATATATAAGGAAATCTGCCTAATAACATGCCAGTAGATTAGTATTTCAAAAGAAGCATTTATAAGTGTCCAAATATTAATTATATATTAAAATAATTATACATCAACAAGTTTATGATTTCATTTAGCCATCCATTAAAAAGACCTTATTAAAGACTTGCTGTCTAGAAAGACAATTTCTTCCCTAAATTAAGACAGCACTTTATACATTGAAAAAACAACTCTTTCTCTCACAAGACATTGCACCAATTTATTAAAATCTCTGCATTGTCTCCTCATCACATAAATACCTTCAAAATATATATAAAAAAAACCACCGGGAAAGTGATCATATATATAATATCTCACTTTTTCTTCAAAGTATTTCAGAATTTAACTCACATGTATATAAAGCATCCTCATCCAGAGATACAATGGCTGTCAGAAAGGATGCAGCCTAATACAAAAGTATTTGTTACTGTTAACATCAAAATACTAGAAGTCATTTTAAGTGCCCAAAATTCACATTTCAACAGTCATATTTTAAGCCAAATTTGAGAAATGAGGTAAAACAGGAAGTTAAGAACAGAGCAAACACTGTAGTTTTGCCCCTGAATTCTGATATAGGAAGCAAAGTCCAAAAGTAGATGCTTACCAGTTCTACAAAACTTCAGCAGTAAAATGACACAGGTATAAATTTGTAGCAGATTATTATGACCTAATAACTATTAGAATAGTAATTGTAATACATCATATATGTTATTAGTGTGTCCTACTGCTGAGGTTCAGCCTTTCCTCCTTTCAAATAAATGGATCTGGAATCTAACCTTGCTGTCACACTTCAGATGTATCAGAATTTAATGCCCAGTGTCTTCCCCTTTTGGAAAGCAGCATTCCATCTTCCCCCAAGAAATACGATGGGCTCAGTGAACCCTGGTGCTGCACAGAAAGTTAACGAGGCAGGCAGGCTGGTGGACATGCATACCAAGACAACTTGATGTTTCTCTTGTACCTACTTGCTAGTTCTAATGTGAATTTAGATGAAAGCAGGTGGCATGTGATGGTGAATTTCCAAGAAGAAAAAATACACCAGCATTCCTTCATAAGAACAGGACTTTTCAAAGCCTACGATGTGATCGTGGTCAAACACAGTCTAGTAGAAAAAGGAATTGCATCTCTGACTCTGTAAACTCAGGGGGAATCTTTAGCATTTTACACATTGATGTTTTAAAAGACTCCTTTCTTTGTCACACATACTGTTTTCAGACAAAAATCTCAACATTATTTCCAATATGACTGCCCTTGAGATATCAAGACCTTGGCAATCTCCCTTCCCCTGCAAGTCCATGACTGTAAGTAGTGAAATAGGTAAAATGGTATCAGAAAGACTTAAAAACAATGTAATATAGTCATTATACATATATATATATGATAAAAGTGCTAGACACCTCTGCTACAGAAGTTTTGGTGTGAACTAAGTCTAAAAAGTTATTTTGAATAAAGACAATTGAAGAAAAATCAGCTAACAAGAAAAGGGATTTTGAAAGCCACCAAGGCACACTGAGATACTTGCTTTGATGATACTCACCTACTATGTTCCAGCATAAACTAAACTACTGCTTAAACAACATGCAAATACACACAACTCATGTAATACACCATTTTGGTCTATGGGACTTTCCAAACATAAAAAAGACTCTGCAAAGTGAACACTTTGCCTGTTTCTTCAAATCCTTCTTAAGAAATGTAGGCAGCCTCAAGATGCAAAGTGTAGGTGAAGTGTCTAGGAAGGAGACATTATTAGAAATACAAGGCAAAAGAATGAATTAGCAGAAAAAAACAAAGTCCAAATAAAGAAAGCAAATTTAAAAGCAATATGTTGGTGGTGCATACTAAGTTAGAAAATTTATAGGTATTGGGAATCAATAAGCCTTTGTTGAGAGAAAGCAGCCAACCTGGAAGTTATTTAAGAGATCCAGGCTTAGCTGGAGGGGGCCAGAATTGTCTCCAGAGGATGTCACCAGCACACCAATTGGCATGGAAATGGACAAACAGGTTAGTGGGCATGAGTAAAACAGGCAAGAATTCATAGATTTGATACCTCCTTTTGTTGCCTTTTTGCTGCTTCTCAACTCATTTTGCTTACCAAGCAAAAAGTATAAAAGACTGAAACTGAGACTATTCATTAGCCAACCTAGACAGATCTTCCAAAGAAACAAATTGAATGAGAAGAAACAGTAGATCAGGGAGATGTGATACTACCAAGCAACTGGTTTAAAAAATCCTGTTCAGCCCATATGGATTTTCCTCTCCGCCAATCCCAGGCCCATCTCTTTGTACATAAAAATTATAATGAGAATCAGGTATTTGACAGAACATGGCTGAATCACTGCTATTTACAGCCCTTGGGGTTCTCAACAGCTGAGTAAAACACAGAAACTAGTCGAGATGTAGCAATGAGAGTGTAAGGAGAGATTCAGACTGTCCTTTTTTTGTCCATCTAAAGTACTCTTGTACCACTGTACTCATGCAGACACACTGAAACAAGCTCAATCCTCTGAAAACCCATTAATAAGTTTAAAGTTTAAAGACACTCAGAGCTGCTTTCCAAACAAGTCACAGAGACTTCTAAAATTCATTCCAACACCAGGTCAATATCCAGCAGCTGAAAATGCCTGCTAATGCAGCATAAGTTTTTTTTTCTTATTCTGGAATCACAGGTAAACTAAATTGAAAATTTTTGAGGTTCTTCCAAAAGTTCATTACCTGCCAGGACACCAAAACTACACCAAAGATTCCCAGATAATGCATAGTTGTGCCTCTTTCCAAATAATGTCTCTCCTGAAGTATAATTGGGCTTTGCTAGCTCATGAACTTCCCAATTGCTAATATATGAAATGCAAAGAAAAGGTAATAGACAATGCTCAGGGAAGGAAAAAATGTTGGTACACAAACATAAGAGGTACAAAGATGTTAACAAACTCCTTTTTGCTCTGTCTTGCCACATGACCCAAGCATGCAAAGGGACCATGACAAATAAAATACCCTTGACACTATCAGTGACTGCTCATTAAGAATTCTTTTCTGTATTTTTAACACAAAGAAAAATTAAACAAGGCTATGCCACTGCTCATTTTCTTTGTCAATGAATAAGAGGGAAAAGTTAGCCTTTTATAAAGAACCACGTGATTTCCTTATCTAAAGTCTGACACAAGAACATATTATTGCCTCCTCTATTTTTCTTTTATTTTAAATTCTTCCCTCTTAACACAAATTAATATTCATTGATGCAATTTAGAACAGATGCTATTTCTGTTCTTCAGTTATCCAGATAATCTCTTAATTAAATAGCTGCATACAGTATCCAGAGAATTGGATTTATATTTTAATCACATGTTTCTCTCCTTTGTTATTTTGCTTTTACTTACTCTGGCATGTTAGTATATTGCACATAGCTGTAAAAAAACCCTCATGGCTACATTCCTTAATGCAGACTTTTGAAAGCAACCAAAGAATAACTTAAATATGAACAGTTCTGGTACTCAAAAACAATGAAATGCAAAACAGTTTTACAAGATCATCATTTAAGCCACTACGCTTGTATATTCTGTATATGTTATACATGCATTTATATATTACAGGTGAAACAAACTTTATGTCTCAACTATTTAAACAATAGTATTATCACAGTCATAAGTGGAAACTAATTCCCAAAAGTCATTCAGAGAGCAAAAGCCTAAATGCTCACCAGCTAACAACACTTATATTCTGAGCCCTGCACTCCCATTCTTTATTCAAGGACTTTTAGAGAACAGGCAAAAGCAGAGGGTGATGCAGTCCTTTAATTAAAAAAACATCATATATCTGCACAGCAAACTGAACGGTAAGATGACCTCTATTGCACAAGCATTCTTTAAAATATACTTCTAGTACCATATCACTCCATCTCTTCTCTACTAACTTTTAATAAAAACATTTTTTCAAGACATCCTTAAACATTTATACATTATAGAAAAATAACCTCAACCTATTAGGGATAGAAAAGTTATTCAGCCTTCATGTGGGAAAAAAATTCAGAGCTCTACGATCCATCCCTCAACATGCTTCTCGAAGGTAAAACTTTGGATAAATCTCCCCTGACACATTTTATTGAAGAAAAGAAGTCTGCAGGATTAAGTTAATGTCCCACTATCTGTATCCTTTTCTTAGGCATCAGATATTAGCTAATCCTAATGTACTGATTGATTCATTTTGTATGTTAAAAATGCCATATCACCTTTACTCACCAGGGAGGAGCCTGTGGCAATCTGTGTAACTGTTTATGGCACTGACCAATTTTTGACTGTGATTCTGTGTTCACCAATTACCTCAATTACATTATAATCTATGAAGTAGGATATTTGTTAAGTGGAAGAAGAACAATTACATTCATCATGTCAAATTTTAAAAATAATCTTCTCCATCAACAAATTAAACTTTGCAAAAAAATGTATACTGAACCTATGCAAGTATAATATAGGTTTATTGTATTAATCTCTAGAGTAGTTCAATATTTTATATGTATGTTTATTTTTGTGCTTTAACTGAAATTTTGTATATTTATGTATTATGTATAAATATTTAACATTAGTATATTGATATTTACTTTTAATATGTTAGATGTCTTCCTTGTAAATATTTAAATAAAACATATAAATATAGATAAAAGCAAAGGAAAATTTAGACAAAGACTAATAAATCCGTAATGTATCTAAAATAAATGTATGTTGCTATACTGTTGTGGATTTTCGGGGGAGGGAGGGGGATTGGGTTTTGGTTGGGGGGTTGTGTTGTTTTGTTTTGCTTTGTTTGTTTGGCTGGGTTTTTATTCTTAGAATGTGATCATCTGAAGAGTTTACCAGAACGTCCATGCAGATTTCAAGATGGAAAAGAATGATGTCTCCAAGCAGCACAGTGAACTGCCAGCAGGTCAGACCAACAGCTGTGCTGGAAGGTCCTTGGCTGTGTCTCCCAGCACCCCATCCCTCCTCCACATGGGATTAGGTCTGAACCACACCATGGGTGACAGCAAGCAAGGGCAGACCTCAACCCACCTTCAGCTGCCTTATGGCAGGGATTAGAGGGGGATTGGGGCTCCCAAGGGAAAGGACAAGAAGCCACAGACACAAACCAACATGCAAGAAATTTTTGTTAGAAGAAAATTCTCCCTGTGACGATGCTCAAATGTGGGAACAGGACATGCAGAAAGACTGCAGAATCTCCCTGGCTGTGGGAAGAGCAAAATCGAATGGGCTGAGCCCTGAGCAAACTGGGTTGCCTCCATCTGCCCTGAGTGAGGGCTGGATAAGAAGATGTCCTCAGATCCCTTCTGAGCTCATCTGCTCTGTGACACCATTACGTGCTCCTGTGTAGGGGCACAGGAAAATTCTCTATCAATGCATGCATTAATAAGCATTTAATAAAACACTGGTGGGCAAGACTGATACAAATCCCCAAATTACAAGTTTAAAACCTTTTTCTGAAATGTTTCCTAAGTGTTACATTCTGCAAGTCTTTATCACCCAGTCCCTACCTCCCATACAGCTTCTTCCCTGCTCCTGCCATGAGGCTGCTGAGCCTCACACAAAGCTCGATCCCCTGCCCTGTTCCTCAAAACACACACGCATTTTGGTCCCTGTTCTGCAGTGGGGGGAGTCTCCTAAAATTGCTTATTTTTAACCCCTGAGTGCTGGCCTTCTCTGTTACAGATTTGCTAGCAAACAGAAAAAATTCAAGATACAAGTACCTTAATCATGATGGAAATGAGGCAATCAGACTGTAAATATCATATCAGTGCAATTGGAAAAACAATTTAATCCTGTCAACACTGAAGGCCTTTTATAAGCAGAAAGTTTAACCTTCATGAAAGGCTACAAGGAAGGAAAAAGAGGCATTCTCTGCACAGAACAAGTGTCATTGTCTCTGACAGTTTCTCATTCATGTTGTTATTAATACCCTTAAAAAAACTTGACACCTATTCATGTATTTTATTTTCTCTTTCCACTACTGTGCACCAACTACCATGCACAATTCTTGCATTACTTTCAATGATAAACAGTATGTCCTGAAGCCACTAAAAATGCACATCTGTCAAAAACATTTAATGCTATGATGAATGGAACTCATCAGCTATTATTTGACCCACTTTTCCTCCTGTGAGCCCTTGGACAATCCCTTATTGTGATATGGTAGCTTTAATGCAATATAATGACAGATTCCTTATCACAGAACCTTGTCTGTTTTTAAACAGCATCCTGCAAGGCACAAGTGCTTCCTGAAAAACAAGAGTTAAGTACAACTCCTCAAAATTATCTATCAGGAAACCTAAACTCCACCTCAGAGAAAAATTTATTATTTATTTCTGAAACATCTAACACCTGTATAAAAATTCAATCTCTATGTTAAAGGTTACAGAAACAGGACTACCAATAAAAAGACAATCTTCCATGAATTTTTATTTTGTACAGCTCTTTTTGCTGGAAATTCTATTTTAGAAAGCAGTATTTGGACTATGTTTTTAAGTTTTGTATAGTTATTGCTAAAATAAAAAACAAATTTAGAGTGGTGTAATTATTTAAATGTACCTGAAAATGACAATGAAAAACAAGGCAGAGGGGGAGAATTTAGTATTTCAAAAAAACAAATTAGGGCTTTACACAAAGAACATTCAACATTACAGAAAGCATATTGCCCAAATCAGAGACAGATCAGCACTAGAAGAATTTGTAATTGTGTCCTGTAGGTTACTGTGATCTAATCAGACACATAATAAACAAAAGCCTATCTTTAGTCCAAAGTGAACCCTATTTAATTCAGTGAAAGGCTACGATACATCAGGGACGGCTTAACCTACTCTCCCCCCATCTGTTGAGTACCTAAGTGGCTTAGCAACTTAGTTCTTCCCACAAACACAGAATCAAACATCGTGTCTGTACACAGTTCTCACTGCACTTCCTCATACACAGGAATCTAAAGATTGCTAATGATTTGTAATCCAGCTATAAACAGAAAGAAGTGGATAATCCCTTTAGGAGGTACTCTCCTAAACATAAACAGATGACTAGATTGCAGGAATATTAAAGATTGAAATCTCAGTGACAGTAACTAAGTAAAGGTTTTTCTGTTTTGCCTTCCTTTCTTAAACACAGGGCAGTAATACATTGCTTATAATTAATTAGCACTATTTCTTATGACAGATTCAAGTAAGAAGTTACCCAAGCTATAGAGCAAGTTCTGTCACGAAATGGAAAGAAGGAGTTTTTCACACTTTTTTGGTGTCTTTACATATAGAGAGGACAAAAGACGAGAATTCACGTCACTGTTACTCTTAATTACCCCGTGCAGGTATTCCTTTTTTTCCCCCAGATGTTTGGAAGGGATATGTGAGGTTGTGGCTGATGGCAGTATTCTTGATTACCCTTCTGCAATCTCCTAATCTGCATTTTGCATTATCACTGCTCAGAGAAACACTGTGCCTTTTCAAATGTCATCAAGGCTGGCTACTACCATGCCAGCCTCATGCCAGAGACACTTGCTGGGCAATCAAGCGTTTCGCATAAAATTTTAAACACTTATTTTGCATCATCACTGATGCACTTTCTCCAAGAAGCACAAAAGAAAAACATGAGCTTTAATCTCTTTCACAGGTCTATTCAGAAAAAGATTCAGAAGTGAAGAAAAATCATAGCAATAACCTATCCAGCCTGAGTAAGATATTCACAGTGGATAGTGGGATAAAAAGTGAGGGGAAGTACAAAGGAAAGTAAAGACTATAAAATAAAAATTGGACATTGAATCAAAGTACAGAATAAAACACTATACAACATTTTTTAAAACAGATTGAGAATAAGCTCTTTAATCTCATATTGGTAATGTAAAGATTGCCCTTGGACAATACTTCATCTTACAGACTTTTTCTGCTTAAAACAACAAGAAAAGTGCAAAGGCAACCCTTCCAAATTTTCCAGTGTTTGCATGGATTTCAGCCTGAAAAGTCCTTTTTGTAGCACAGATTGGTGAAGTCCTCATACACTTTCCCCTTGGCATGGCACTTCTGCTCCTTCCATCATCACAGCTTTTTCACCTGCTACTTCTTGGGGAAAAATCTGCCCTTGTGCAGAAAAGACTCCTCTCAAGCTACATGGGAAAAGCATAAAACATTAGACTCTTTAAAAAACCAGGTCCTCACGCTGTATCTATCTTCCAATTCTTCCATTTGCAGTGTTCCTAGTTATTTCTGTCAAGCTATAAAAAGGGTCTATTTCAAAAAAGTTCTTGTACAAAGTCAAAGTTTATTGTGTGACTAAAGTTCAGAAGAATAAAAGAAAACTCTTTCATTTTGTAAAGAAGTATCCACTGTCCTACGCAGAGACCAAGCAACAAAAACAAACTAGATTAGAGTTAATTAAAGCTGCTACACTGGACCCTGTGAGCGCCCATTCCAGACACGTTGCTAAATCAGAATGCAGAGAAACTCCTTGTGCTACAACTAAGATTCAGATCCATTAGTGGAAGTTTTGAATTTTATTCAAAATTCTCTATACTTATGATTGTATTCTCTTTGTGCTAAAGCAATAACAGAAGTCTAAGAAGCAGACCTGCATGCCTGCTTTTCACGGTGCCACAGTTCTGGCACCAATGTTGAAGCTGCAGCCAGCATGGCCAGTGCTGTGTTCCCACACCATCACCAGCTCGAGGCAAGCATGAGAGACAGGAAGAGATTTGTGAGGTCCCTCTCCTGTTTAAACATGAGACTGCCAGGAAAGGTAGTGATGGCACAAAGGACAGCATCCGTTCATTTTCATCTCATCAGTTGTTGCATGAACTCCCCTTCTTTAAGACAACTCTCCCTTGCATCCTTCTCCAACCATACCCTGTTCTGGGCCAGACACATGAGCCCCTTCCCCTTTCCCTACATCTCAGCTCTCAAAAACCACTGCAAACATAAGCTGGTGACCTAAGATGCCACTGTTCATTACTAGAGCTGGTACTCACAAAAGGGCTGAGATTTCAGGCTGCATCTACATTAGTATATAACCAACCCTAGCAATTTCATAGTAGGAATGACTTCATGTTAGTGCTTACACCACACTCAGCTTCATAGGCAGATACAGCTTTGTGTTTCTACAGACATGAAATAGAGTACAGTCATTTAAAGGAAACAAAGAAATACCAAAAGTCTACTTAAGACTTACAATAACAAGGGATGTGTGGGACAGAAAGCCAGATCAAATACAATTAACTTTCATAAAAGCTCTATAAGGTAAAGGAAGAGCTGAACATATGCAGAAGCAAAAGGTGCAGTAAAACCTAACCTTGAACTGAATATTACTAACAAACTAAAGCCGACTTTCAGTGAATCATTATATGCTTCAATGTCTCTAAAGGACTTTTCACTCTCTACAATAGTCCACTGTAATTGTCACAGGGTAATCAGATCTGTTGAGTATGCAGGAACTCACTCCCTTTCAAAATGTTATGGTGCTTACAAAGGATTTTATTCATTAGACAGATAATAGCTGTTCTTTGAACTCCCTCTTCTTCACCCAAGTCTGCCTGCAGGACAGTGGAGAAGGGCTTTAGGAACTTGCCCGTGAGAAGAAAAGCAAGCTTACATGAAAAATCTTACTGGGAATTGTAATTGAAAATAAAATTCTCAAACTAGCATGACTCCAGTAATTATTAAGAGAGATTAACCACAAAAACAAATTCTCAGCAGTAATACAAGAGGAATCTGATTATCATCTTATTCCTCCTCCATTTCCCCCATTTCAGGATCAGATAATTCTGGTTTTGAAGTCTACATTTAGCAAACTTCTGAGGTACCACAATAAAAATATTACAGAATTTTCTGCTACAGACAAGTATGTAAATATCTTGTGCATTACACGAATATAACCTAAGCACAGGTTGTCTGCCAGAAAGCAAGCAAGGGCATACTTTTATCATGTTGACATTTACTCATCGTGTTTCTAAGAAGGGGTTATTAATGCAGGTTCCTTGTACACATGACATAGTTATTGTTAAAAATAACACAGAAATGCTTTGCTGCTTTTATGTTTCATGTTAATAAATGTTTTATTCATCAAATTTCTTAAATGACATATTTAAATCACATTTAAAACCTACTGGAGGACACAAATATAACAAATTTTCATTTATTCATTTATTATATAATTTTATATACATTCTTATATTCACCTTGTTATGAAAAAGAATCTGAAACAGTCTAGAGACAGTGCAAAACTATCCTTCATTGCAAGCAGGATAAAGTGTCTGTACACTTTGAAATCTGTATTGCTATAAGTAAATTCAAATAATTCATGAAAATGACAGTATTTGTAACTTTCTTAAATGTTCTTAACATGTTAAATTTATTTATTCTACATTCAAACCCAAATAAACAATGACTAGTATTAGAGCAAACTTCCTGTCTCAAGGTTGTATTTTCCCAGGGATATTTAACATCTGAAAATGATAGCTCACTGCAGAATTAATTTTATTCCCCTTTCCTATAACTGTAGTATTGCTACTCTGATTTTGCTTCAACAAAGGAGGGGTCTGCAACCCGTTTTAAATAAAACAGTCCTGAGAGATCAAAAGGTTACAACACCAGAAAAACCCAACGCCACTACTGTAAATTGGTGGCATCCAGTTTAATGGAATGCCATCTTGGAATGCCAGCTGTGGTTTTATTCAATTAATCTTTCTCTAGTTTTCATTAAAGGCAATGAAATAGATACTGTGTACATCACCCTGGCAGAGCATCACCAAGTGACATCTGCACAACCACGCTAAAGACTTGGCTCAGTGCTTACAGCAGGAGTTACCATCTAAATAACAAATCCATCTAAAACAAATCTAGTCATAACTGCATGTATGAACAGAAATAAAACATCTAGCTGATCTGTAACCGAACTGCCTATGACAAAACAAAAGGAGCTATCACAGCACCAACAAACACATAAATGAACACGAAAGCAAAACTTCAGTGTAACACTGTAAAACTCTTCAATTCTGTGATAATCTTGCTAGACCCACTTACACAGCTTGTGCCATGACAAGAAAAAAATAGTTGCTATTTGCAACAAAAAGTTAAAAAAAAAATAAATTGACTACGGGGATACTTTGTTAAACTGCAAGGATCCTTCCTGGCAGAGCAAAGGGAGGGTAGTCTGAGGTGGTACACTGTGGTGTCAGGCTCATCACAAAATGTTTTAAAATTGTTTTAGTATATGGAATGCAAAGGAGAGCCTGCATGGTCTCATTCCCTCTTCTTAGCAGACAATAGTGAGCTCTGCACATCAGAATTAACACTCACAGTACAGAAGTAAACAGCAGTCAAGGTATTTTAAATGGATAAATCACATTGCAATTAAATCCAAGACAACAGCCAGCTATGACTTACAGAATAATTACAGCAATGAGCAACAAAAATAAGGGCATTGCTTCTACTTTATACAACATATACATGAATGAAAGCAAAACTTTACTGAAAATTTCCCTTATGCATTACCAGCCCTTTCACAAAGGAAGCCTATCCTTAAAAACTGCAGAGGGAGCACAGGGCTTGTACGCCTGGGCACAGAGGCTGTGGGAGGAGAAGGGCTGCTGGCCAAAGGAGGCAGAAAAACTCCTTATGAAAGGGACTTTGGGAAGACAGTAGACAGGACACCTGTAAAGAACATTTTCTCCCCCGCTAAGAATTCAATTCAGCTTCCGTTCCAAGTCAGTGAGAGACTTCCCAGTACAGAACGCTTGCTTAATTTCTTTCCGGTTTTAATGTGTTTATTCTAAATTAGACCCCAACTTGAGAATGTCTTTTACCCTTGAGTATGCAGCAGGAAGTCCATTGATTCCTCTTCAAGTGTAATAACAGATACTCAATCTCAGAGATGTAATGAAAGATAGTTTGTTATTTAAAAAAATACAAAGTTAAAAGGAAACCTCGCATGTATTGAGCCACTAAATGTTGCCATAAACATTAACTGCACTTCATTGAGTGTTTCACTTCGTATCAAAACAACCAAAGAGTATCTAGTTGGTATCCACCAAACTAGAAATTGTATCACAGACCGTAAGGATCCTGCCAGTATCACACTCCAGTGTAGGAAGGACCACAATTATGCAGAAGAACAATTTTAGCAGGACAGTCATAGTCTCCGTATTGTTTCACCTCACGCTCTGTCCTCTCCTAAATCCTTTCCCATAGTCCAGTTTCTTTCTGCCTTTTCTCTTGTAACAATTTTATCCACCCAGGGAGAGCAGCTCCCTGTCAGGGATGCTGCTGAGGAACGTGTCTGGATGCCATGTTGCCGGCTGCCAACCTAGGCATGAACCTTGACTATTGTCCCTTGAATACTGGCCAGGCTTACCCACATTACAGTGGGTAGCAATTGGTTTTAAATCAAAGGTCTGCATAATGTGCCATTCAATCTCAGCAACAAAGCATAAGGTTGAACAAAAAAAGATTTTGCAGGTGTCTGTTGCACCAAAGGCCTGTATCAAGGTGGTAACCCTGACTCCCCTCTAAACTCCAGGAAGCCACTGATGCCACCATGAAGGACGTTTCACAATCAGGAATACCTTAACTCCTCAAAGAGGGGTTAATTTTGTTCCGTGAAGTTGCTTTACTGGCCCTGATTTTCCACCTGCAGTTCAGTATCTCAGCAGAGTGCCCCAGCTTACACAAGCCTCATGACTCCCATGAACGCCCTAAACCTCAAGCAGCTGACAAATACCACAGCTCCAGCCACCCTTTCTCCTACCCACCCTTCTTCCAAAATCTTTGTTGTTTCAAGCCAGTATAGTCACGCAGTAAACATCCCACTACCCAGGCTGACAGACATGCTAGTGTCTAGAAGCAGCCCACATTTGTCTTACTGTAAGTGCTGCAGAACTGCTGAAGGGTTGGCTGGCTGAGGCAAGGCTACACACCCCCCATTTTCTTTCCTTCTATTGTCAGCCATTAAAAAAAATCACAAAACCAGAAACACGTGCCAGAGAAGGATAAGGGATATAACTGCACTTTTAAGGTAGTTAAAAAAAGAACAAGGAAGCATAATGCACAACAGAAGGAAGCAAAGCAGCAAAGACACCTCAAAATCTTTAACTATATGTGTATTTAAGGAGACAGTAAGACAACCAAGACATCAGGTAACGATGTAAAAAACTGATACATTATTTCCAAAATAAAATATGCCACTAAATCTTTGGCAAGTGGAATTTATAAATAGGAGTAATTATACTAACAAGCAACTTCCACATAGAAATACTTAATATACTGAATACAGAAATACTGAGTAAAGACAAACAATAATTAATTCTTTGTGACAGCTGTTGCATGATTATAGCAATCACATTAGCACTCAGAAGCAAAACTATGAAAACAGTCACCAAAATGGCCTCTATTTTTGAAAAGTTTTAATTAACATGCCAGTTTTGGGAGCTGCTTAGGTCCATTCCTAAATTAATTACAATTCTGAGCTATGTATACTTCAGTGCAGGCAAATCTCACACCGCTCATTATGTCAATGAAATAACAGTGACACACTTGAAAGCTAATTTAGAAAATCAATTTCCAGTAAAAAATAGAATTAACTGTTTAGGGGAGTTTACCTCTCATACAATGTACCTTCAAGATCTTATGTATCTGGCTTTAGCTATGCATGAGTCCTGTATTTTCCCAAGCAGACTGGATTGTTCTTTCCTAACTGGAAAACAGTAAACGAATTTCACATGTACTTGATTGTTCTTCCTTAACACACACAGAACAGGAACATGCCATGACCTCTGCTGCTGTTTTGGAAAGGCATTTTTTACATGCTAATTGCCATACAAGCACTTAAACTTCCTGTTCAGAAGTTTAAGTGTCTTACTGATTAGTTAAACCTCATTGCAAAAGCAACTAGGAAAACTCATTGTGACAATTTACTAAGGGCAATCTCTAGCAAAAAGGAATGATTTTTTTGTGCTTCCTGTACATCCTGTATTTGGCTTCTGCTCTGATGTTTGTGAAAAGTGGGAGTTACTGCAGAAAAGCAAAACAAAACAGGACTCTCCCTACAGATAACACATCAATCGATACACCCAACACTCCTCTTCCCTCATAGTTTTTTGAAGTCCATAGGTCTCATGGAAAAGCTGTAAAGAAAGTTAAAGCAATCAAGCCATCTTCTGATGTAGAGGGGGCTTGGTTAGATAGAAGGAAATTCTACAGAGGAATCATCTTAACATCTTTAGTTAAACTAGTATCACTCCTACCTTCTGGGGATTTTACACAAAAATGTGAAGTTGCAGAAGTATCTATTAGGAAGAAAACATTTATGGAAAGAAATCACCAGACACATCTTGAGGGAATGAATTCTACCACAGCTTTCAAAATCACTGTTTTACTTTAATGCAAACAAGCTTGAAGTTCAGTAGCTTTACTTTTAACTCAGGACACTTGTTAATTTCTGTAGTATTTTGGTCTTTTTTTTCTTTTTTTCCCTGTCTGCTTATTCTTTAAATAGAATTTGTTGGCCTGGAAAGATACTGAGTCAGATTTCCTGAAAAGGGACTGTGATTTTAATATCAGCAGCATCTGATCCTGTGTGTTTCCGGCAGATAGAGCAGAAATACCACCTGATTTCTGCAGTTGTGCTCTGGATGTTAAGAATCACCCAAAAGCCTGAGAGAGCAGGAATTTGCTGCTCTGTGCCAGGTAAACCAATCTCTAAGTGTCTGTGGTAACTAACTCCTGTTTTTGCAAGGTTGCATTTTATTCAGGCAAGTTCAGTGGCTCAGGTCTGCCTGGGTAGCTCACAGCATGTAGCTGCAGCTCTAAAAAGATGGACTGAAAGGACTGCCAAAGCGAAGGGAGAGGAGGAGAAGCTCCTTCCAACCATGCCAGCTGCACAGCATCTGCAAGAGCAACCCAAGCAGTGCCTCCAGAGCTCCGGGGTCCCACTGGGAAGACCTATCTGCATTAAGAGTTGCTATTTCTGGAATACTTACCTAAGTCTTACACAACACCTCTTACCAGTTGCGTTACCTGCTTCAGAAACTGTAGCACTGTGATCTACAGCACACTTGGAGAAACAGGGAAAATGCTTTTTATAGCACAGAATAAACTTTAAGAGGCCATGCTGCAGCAAGGACTACATTCATGAGTCAACACGGTGCCTGACGCCTAAAAAATAGTGACAATGGCAACGAAGAGATGATGATGGATTTATCCAAACCTTTGTGTAAACAGGATTTAGAAGAACAATGTTAAATTGACTTATGTGACTCGATACAATCGACACCATCCAAAAGACAAAAAACTGCAGCATTGAGTGGCATTCCTGAGTTCATGCACAGATTACTTCCCTCATCTCTAGCTAAAATATCAATCCTTTGGAAGGTATCCGTATCCTTGGCTATTTAAACATGGTGTTAAAAACAACTGAGTATCCAGCTCAGGTGGTCTTTCAAAAACCCCGGTTGTGAACCAGTGTTACAACACTATTTCAGTTAAAGCTGCACATAAGATTATCAAGATGGTTTTGGATGTTAGTGTGATGGGTCCAGAGAGAGACCCTTGTGAAAACTGCTTTGCTTCCCTTCTGCTCCCGTCCTCCCTCATACGCTTTCATCTGCATTACTTGTACTGACCCTGCAATCCTCTCCCACTCATCCTTGTTGAAGTCCTCATGCCTCTTCTCTTTTATCCTACATTTTCCTGTTCTCCTTATATGACATTACAGGGGAGGAGTGTTCAGAGCACAACATTTCAGGTAGGAAGCTGGCTTTCCTATTTGAACAATGGCTGTAGCATCTCCACGCCACAGCCGAGAGAAACCTCACCAGGAGCAGTGCAGGGAACCCATGCACACCCCAGAGGAGGCTGCCAGGCGGCCCCAGCCCAGGCAGACGAGCCTGCTCTCTGATACCTGAAGGCAGGCAGGCAACCTCCCACGCTTCAAGCCTACTCCTTGAGCAGGATTTAAATCTTCTTGAACAAATAAAACCTAAAAAAGGAAATACCATTGAAATACACATTTTATTAACTGCTGTATAATCCTTCAACAGTCTCACCACTTCTACTACTGCCCAGAAGTGGAGGATGGCTGAAAAAGCATTTGCTTGCCTCATGGCTTGAGCACTGTGTACAAATTAACACAGGGAGGATATCATGCCATTCACCACTGGCCACACTAAACCAAACACGTGAAAACCATCCTGATGTAACAGCAAGGACAGACATGGGGCTAACAGGAGGAAAGGTCTGTATGGAAGTGCAGGTGGCTGTACTGCCAGCAGGAATTGCCATCAAGATGAGGGATTTCTTTGCAGACATGGACAATATGTGCTGAACATGATCCTATTTCTTCCACAGGGTAAGAAGAGGAAATCCAACTATTCACTCAATAACTCAAGGCAGGATAAACCATACACTACTGTTATAAAACATAGCTAAAGAAAGCAGAAATTTACTGCTGATTATAAAGCAATCACAAGAAAAATCAGTTCATACTCTTCCAAGTCCATAGCAAGACACACCAAAACATTATCAGAGCACACGGGAAGAGCTTACCTGGACTCCTAAACTACTAATGTAAAGGTAATTGGTCTTTCCTATTTGTTTCCCTCTCATGCTGAGCAAGAAGGGCAGCACCTCACACCGTGACCCTAGAATACATTTTTTGTAGCATAGCATTTACTCCACAGATGTAGCTGAAATCTTAAAAAATATATTACTTAATTTTTAGTTAAAAGTAATGTTCATCTGTTAGTTAGTAACAAGTTTGAACTGAAATCTTTTTAATGCCTGATTGTATTGACTTTCAACCAGGCTTTTATAGATTTCCTGATGTCAGCGGCTTTTGTAACATTCCTGAAACTCAAAACCTGATGAACCAATTTCTCTTGGTTTTCTACCTTGACATACTGTATTAAAAAAAAATAAAATTGCAGCATTGCAGCTTGAAGCAATTTCTCACAGCTAAATTAATAGCTCCTGGACAGAGCTTAAAATGAAAAAAACCTGCCATGAGTACAGCATAAATATCAAGGTTAAGTTCCAACAGCATCTAAGCCTTTCAGCAAGGTTTTTGCTCACAAATGGTTTGACCATTTTTTCAATGTCCACTGATTTCCAAAGCCTGTTTGGTATGCCTGTGCTAGTTTTAGACAGTTACTGTCATATGAAAGTGGTTCTTAAGCTAACATCACTATTCCCCTTACCACCAGTAATCTCTTCTGATACTTTTAAAGGCAAATTTCCTTGGATTCAAAATCAGAGAGAAAAAGCACATAGTTTCATACAGCTATTTTAGTCTTCATTGACAATCAAAGACAAGTTTTTTTGCAACAGAAACCACAAGTTTTACATATCAAAACACAAAGAAATAAAAATGTAAAACATTTTCCTTCTGTACTAATACTTTCCTCCAACTTTTCTCCTGTAGTAAACAAAATTAATAGAGAGAAATACTTTTCTATCTACCCTCCTCTGGAAAAGTGATAAAATTTTACCTTGTGGTGAATCTAATTTTTTGTGTTGAGTATGTAGGCCAGTTTTAATTTAAGCAAGATCACATTCAAGTATTAATACCTATTGTGTTTGCCCAAGGGTATTTTTTCTGCATGCAGTTCCATGTAAAATCCTTAAGGACAGAACACTCAGGTATTCATCATGGTTTAATTCCATAAATAGTAGTACACATTCTGGCTTGAGTTTAATGCAGAGAATTCTGTATGAGCTATACCAAGATTTTCCACCTCTTTTAAAGCATAAACTGTATATAGTTCTCTACTAGCAGATATATTTGCCCAAAGGATGCAATCACAAATAGTTCTTATTTAAGTTTCACTTAATGCTTCAATAAATCCATATATATACACTTATTCTGCCATGCCTTCCAGGTATTTATGTATAATATACAACTATCTGTGTGCATGAGCACGTACATGCTTCCTATCCTAAATTTCTCAGTGCAATTTTAAGTGTTCCAATTAAGGTCTTCCTAAATTAAAGATGAAAATGTCTATTGTTTCATGCAGGATTCTTTCAAATGGCTTCAAAGAGTTATTTAGCACTTTTTTTTCCTAAATACGTAAGCATTATTTCTTGAAATTACTATTTTCCAAAATTCCTGGAAGCTTTCCAACAACAAACCTCTCTTACCTCTCCTCAAGAACTGCATTATTACTTTCCTTTGATACTAGTTTCTCTGCCACAAGCTCTTTGTGCTCATTTCTCCATCTCCAAATCCAATGTATTAGGGAACAGAAGAAGTGCTCAGTGTCCCCAGAGGACATGTTTTACCCGTCCCTGTTTGATGGCAGCACCTCAGCACAGCTGGCCCACGGGGTAGCTCTGCCAAGCTGCCGGGCGTGGGCGATCCAGGCACCGCTCACGGGGCTGCCCGGGAGGGCACTGCCCACCAGCTTCCCTCCAGCCCTCACACAGCTCGGATGCCAAGGGGCCCCAACACGAACTCACAACACAAAAGATCTCCCTGAAGGCTTTCTTTGGCAGCAGAAGGTTTAGAAGAGCATTATAAACTTTTCAATACAGTATGTGGGAAAAAACGGTACCATGTTATTTGTTATTTGGAAAAATGTCAGTGAAAAACATTTATTCTGCTTCCCACTGTGCCATCCACAGCATTTGAAGCATTTTTTCCGTTTAAAACAATTAAGATATCAAGATAATAGTACATCATTACAGTGTCTACTGGAAGTTACTAAGAACCAGCCAAACAACAAAAGCCAGGGAAATACATCTGATTCATATCAAGTCACTCTTGTATTCTAAAATTGGCTGTATGTAGTTCTAAAGAAATTCAAAAGCTCAGAATTTTTCCTTCTTCTGATACACATTTTAAAGAACTCATACAATCTTTTTCCAGAGAAAGAGCAGAAGATGTACCTTTCATTTGATTTAAAAGAGCATCTTTTGACAAAGATAAATAGCCAGATCTATTTTTGCTTTTTCAGTTACTGGAAGGAGAAATATTCTAAATGAAAAGGATGTGTTTCCCAAATGTTTAAAGAATACTGAAGACCTCATTTAATTTATCTGAACTTACAAAGCCAGCCGTAAAACCTGAAGAATGACGAACAGCAGCACTCTTTGGGATTAGTTTTGCATTCTACTTTGCATCTATTTGTCTGCTTTATCTCCCAAAAACCATGGTGACACCAAGCTAGACCAATTTTTCATTGTTTGCAAATGCCTTCTTTTTTTAAACTGGAAGTTTAATTTAGAGCTGCCTTATTTCTTTTAAAACAATACATCATAATATAATACACAGCAATATCACTACAGCTAGTAGAAGGCAGTTTTGGAAAACAAAAAAAAGAGTAATACAACTTTGTTTTGGTTTTGCTTTTTTTTTCAACAAACTCAGTGAGGAACTTCTGACAGCAAACTCTTCTCTCCAAAACTGTCTTCCCTGTTAGAGAAATACTCATTCTTCAGAATTTAAGACACATACATCAAACCAACAAAATGCAACAAACTCCCCAAATTCCTTCTGCAGAAGAATGAAGCTGAGGCTTGTGTGATGCTTCCAGACAAGCTTGGTGAAGATCTGCTGAAACTTGCAGGTTGCTGCCAATAGGATGCTGCTCTCTTTCTTTCTCCCAGGGCTGTGTATTTCTCACTGTTTTCTTTGCATTCAAACTGGCAACTATACAATTGTGTGATCAGTTATCAACAATTCAGAATGGGAAGCCTTTACAATGGGATGAATTACAGTACTTGACAAACAGCCAATTCTCTTTCAAGGTCCTGATCTATTGCAGTTTAGGAAGCTGAGCTGGTTTCAGCACCTCCAGTTACTTTCTCCTGCTAAGCTGTAACTTTGGAGCTGGACATACTGAATATACTTCTCCTTTCCTTAGTTACTCTTTTCCTGCTTTCCAGAAAGTTCTCTCTTGAAGGCTTGCTTGCTTTAACACTTCAAGGGGACAAAAGAGCAAGGGCCAGTAGCTTGTCCACTATCATTTCTGGCAAATGACAGCTGCACTGTGTAACATCAAGAGTTGCCACCAATCTGTCTTCAAACTTGTACTGTATCGCAACTCCAGGGAGGGAGATACAAGGCAGAAACATGAAAACATGGCCTTACAGTTCTTGCACCCAAGTTTTATCAAGAGTTGATACCAGTGCAGTTCAAATAAACCAAAGAACTGACAAAGATGTAAGGCATATGTGGCAGTTCAAATATAAAGCTAAAGGCATTCAGCCGTCTAAAATAACATAAAAAAATATTCCAAGGAATTAGCAAGGTGTCCAGAAAGAACAAAATATCCACAATAAAACAGAAAGCTTACTTTCAAATAAACTCATTGTATTAGAATGCTCTGTATTGAAAACAAACCTCAAGACATCCCAACAGATGTATTAACAGGAGCTTTAACAAAACATTTTAAATTCAGTTCTCAAAATAAAATCGAGAATATTATAAAAGTTTACCTCTATTCTGTTCTTTCTGGCAACATCTGTGAGTTGAATTCATGCAATTTGGCCATAATATACTACTAGCAGTAGTAGTGGAAGATGCACCCACTTTCTGGTACCATAAATCCCCGGTATCAGCACCTGGAAAAAACTGCTGCTGTCAGTGCATTTTGGAGCTATGAAAGCAGCAAGTTCACATGGTGTATGATAGATACTAATAATTACAGGCACACACAACCTGAGGCGATATAGTTGCTTCTTACAGTATTTTCTCTGGCAAGACAGGAGTTAAACTTCAGGGTTTTTATAGCAATCATGAATTTAATGAACTTTTACTCCATGTTACCTTTGAGACAAGGCTGGAACAGCAGCAAGCTGCAGTGACACACTCCACTCCTCAAAGCCTCTACAGCAGAGCAGTTGCTTTGAACTCCTTGAAACAACCAAATCATGAGCCAACATTTTATACCCAGTCTTTTATTTATGTGTGCTCATAATTCAAAAATTGTTTATTATTCTATGCAGACAGCTTGTGAGCATGCTGGCCTAACGAGAGTACTGCTAAACCAGGTCTGCAGAAGCATGCAGATCCAGTAACCATCATCACAGACTCCTCATCTAATAAAATGCTTATAATGGCTACAGTAAATCTATTTATCTTACACAAGCTTAAGGTTATTCCCATCTCCCTATGAACAGAATGGTCAGCCTAAAGTTTCAAAAAACAACTGAAGTTTTTTACATATACAGTCAAGAATGGAGAATCTGAGCTAAAACACATGCAAAACCAAAATAAAACCAGCTGGATACTCCAAAGTAAAAAGTCTTAATAAGATACTTTTTATAATGCTGTTTGTTAAAAAAAAAAAAAATGTATTGCTGCCTATTTCAGATCCCATTAATTATAAGTGGTCATAAAAAGGATTTTTCTTTATGTAGATCAGCAAAGCCCTTACTTCTATACTGCTTCATCTATAAGTTTGGTACCTACTGATTTTTACTGAAAAATACATCCACATAGTACATTATGTTTTATTTGAATTCGCAAATATTCAAGACATAACTGAGTAACAGATTACTAACATTTTTTCCTTTTACAAAGGCCCAATACTGACAATGTATTCCCCTCTGCTATTTGAGACCTTATACTCAGTAAATTCGTGCTTTCCTAAATTACATTTTCTCATGACACAAGTACATAACTTCACTGTGTAGGCTGCAAATCTGGTGGGGGAAAAAAACATTTTTTAAAAATGTCGAGTACTATCCGATTATTATTTTGTGGCAAGTTTTCCACCTACATTAAAACCCACAGATAGTAAAAGTCAAAAGGAGCTGTGTTACACACCAGATTGGCTCCAGAGGGAATGGAATTACTGCTTTTGTACTGAATTTAGTGGGGGTTTTTTAACCACTTTACATTTTCAAAACTGAACCTGCAAACAACTGTATTTTAAACTATTTGTTCTGTATTAAAATAGATGCTTCACAGTAGCCATGGTTTTAATTTTCCAAGTTACTCTGGATCTGAATATTCCCAAATGCTCTACACATGTAATACTATTTTTGGTTGAAGATTAGTACTTGAAGATATCTAAAGATCTCCTCTTTTTTTTTCTTTTTCAACATCAAATACCGTAGGTCCCCGAAATAAAATGTAGATGTTTGAAAATGCAGTTCCTAGTCATGCAGCTAAGTTCAAAGTACACATGAACCTGCCCTACAGGACTTTATTTTTAGGGGATCTGGGCTAAACCATCTCTTGAGAGCAAGCTTCAGGGTAGAGTCTTGCTTTGACTTCTATTATACAATATGTTCTCCTGCAAATAATAGCAGTTTTTTCTTCAAGGCAATTATACATGTTTTAAAAAGAAACCCTTACATAAGCCTTTCACAATTGAAAAAAGAATAATTAACTTGCATAATTGTTAGTTGTGACCTGTAGTTTGAGTAATGCAGCTCAGTGGGCCTTTAAAACGGTCAGGCACAGGCTGCTAAATAGGATGCGCGAGGAGAGGAAGGGAACGGATGCAATCACGGAGTTTCCTCCTCCTTTTCATGCATACACATCCCTGTCATGGCAGAAAACAGAGGGCAGATGTAAGAGGAGACAACCTTCAAGCATAGATCTCGTATATCAATTTTATTCCATAAATTTTATTCCTTCCCTCAAGACAGAATATTTCTCCAAGGTATTATGGTTGGCTGAGCAGAGCAGGAGGAAACACGAATTAAAAATCCCATCAGAGTGGCATACATATGACTCCATACAAATAATGAGAGATAGGAATTTCCATAAGATGTATGGCTAAACAACCATCAAAAGAGTTTATAAATCCAAGTTAAAACATCTACTTAATTCTAGAGATAAAATAGAAAGTTTGAATGAGAAAACCCTTAAAGTAACTGATAAAAGGAATAACCGTGTGAATTTTTTGTGGAAAAAATTCCTGCCCCCTTATTTCTAAATTGACAGATGGTTAGCATTTCAGTTTATAACTCAGAAATGCTCTGAGCAGGATGCTGTACTAGTTGTATTACCTCCTCTCCACTGCACCTTCAAGCAGGAAAGAAGCCCAGTACGTGGGACCAACTGTCCTGGCATCAACTTGCTCACTAACCTCACATTTCTCAATTCTATATTCAGTACCCTCCTTTTGTTCCTTCTCTTTTCAGCACTTAAAATTTGCTTTATTTCAAATGACATCTAAATATATTATTCAAGTACCAAAGCAACATTTGCAGGCGCATGCTCTTGCCTAGTAACTCTTCTGTACAATTAATAATTGAAAATCTGGTAAGTAAAAGCAGAACATCCTGGACATTAGCTGCTTACTTACCCTTCTTCTCCAATACTGAAATCCTCCTTTTGATAACTACCTTAAAAGATCATCTCCTGTAGGCATGCTACAGCAACATCAGGCAGGATTTTAAAGCAGTGTCATTCCCTTGCAATGCTACCAGACTGTGCTGCTCAATAAACATTGCTTTGCACTGAGAAAGTCAATCTTCCCAAGGAGCTCATCCTTGTAATTGCTTTAGTGCACAGTTACCAGGATCAAAGAGTCCTAATATACACAGGGGCTCTGATGGGTACCATTTGCCAAGAAAACCAAGGCTGCCGCTAATTTGAATCTGTATCACCTCTACACATCACCGTGTTTAAATATGACATTGTAAACATAGGTTTTTTATATTCACCTCTGCTGTATGTCAGACCACTGCTAAAACCCCTCTGCAGGGGATCAGCCTGCACAGCCACAGCCACAGAGCACAGCCAGGGCATTCAGTCACAGTGGGGGACATCGACACAAGCAATTATGGCCCCTTCCACTCCTCTCCCATCCTCCACGTTCCGCTTGGTGCATCCATGCAAGTTCCCCTTGGTGCCTTTGTACTTGGAACCCATTCCCCCATCTCAACCCCAGTTCTCTCACTGAAGCTGAATCAGAATCAAACTCAAAAGGAGCAAATTAATGCAGAAAAAAACCATTTCAAATATAGGACTGCGTTTCCAAAAGCAGCCTTCCATTTTTAGAGCAACAGCTTTTAAGTCCTCTGCTTGAGACATCTTGACTGCTATTTCCATGAAAGCTGAATGCTTCCAGCTCCCATGGAAATTAGCAAGTGAGGTGGGTGCTCAATATCTCAGCAAGCCATGGAAGTACTTTTGCAAAGGAAAAATGTTAAACCTAAATCACTTACATTTAGGAGGTGCTTCTCAGTTTTAAAAAATATTTTTTAAAAGTAAGCTACTAGAACTAGCATTTGAAAATGCATTTAATTCCTGCATCCCCAGACTCTCGATTCTTCATAGCCTTGGGGATGTGCCAGAATGCTGAAAAGATGAAAGTTAACATTCTTCCAAAGGGGTGACACAGACGACATGCTACTAAGCATCAACAAAATAGTCATTACAATGGCTTAACATTTATTTGAGAATTTTTTTGACTAATAGAGCTTCTTAAAAGACTGTTAGATATTTTGTTGTAGTGACATTTCCACATTGTGTGCAATTTGTACTCTACACAAGGTCTAAAATTTTAACACACTAAAAGGCTCCACTAGAACTGGGTATTTAGGTCATTTATATTACTGCAGTGAAGCGTCAATTATTTTGTCTGATACTCGTAGCCGGTTTGTAATTTGCCAAGAGTAATGTTTTCTGTCAGGAAACTCTGGCAAGTCAATAAGCACAGGCTTGATTTGACTTGAACTGGCATCAAGGTTAGAAATGGAGAGGGCAAATGTGAATCTTCACTGTGAAACTAAATACTCTGTTTTGTGGGTGATTAGCCATGCTTCCTGCTCCTTCCCCTCACCAGCACCGTCTCTTAATGGATGCAAGGAAAGAAATGTAAAGAAATTTCTACTTGTCCATGAAAATGTCTATTTAACAAATGCTACAGCGTGACTTATGAAGCAACATCAGCAAAATATGCTGGATAGCAAAGGGTTTCAAGGAACAGGAGTGACCACTGAGTCAAACTCTGAATACAAGCAGAAAGGCAACATTTGGTTTACATACACAGAGCATAAATCAGAATTTTTCCTGCTCACCCTTTTCTCCCCAGAGGGACAGCTTGGTCCCTCTAAGTTCCAGGGTACCCTGGGTCATGCCCCATTCTGCCCTCGCTAGCAGTTGGATGGTTGCCTAAAATCTGTCAATGATATTGTTCCCTAAGTACCTAAAAGGAATAGAAACCTCTGTCTGTCACTTCAGACCTTCCTCTTGCCCTTTGTGGGGAAAAAAGGATGGAGAGGTCACTGACACCACCCTCTTCATGCTGTTTTTAAGACCAGCAGAATTCAGTCATTGATGGATGGACCAGGAATTATTAACTTTTTATTTACCCCTATGTATGAAGGACAAAGTATTTGGAAAAGACATGAAGGCTACAACATTCAGCATTTTTTATAAACCTATGGCAGTAATAAACAGCAAATAAAACCAAACCCAGCAGTTTGGAAATCAAAATCCCTAAATGTTAATAGGTAGTTAGAACTACAATACTTAATCTAAAAGCTAGTGAATTTTATATTGCATAATTTAAGCATCAGCAATTAAATTTGCTTCTGTCTGCTTTTTTGGGGTACAATTTAATGTGGCAATTACAAACTGTATCCATGCAGCACATGAGTCTAGAACAATTTAAAATAACATAAAACAAGTAATGGCATATATGTTTATAACAGCTGACCTACAAAGTCTTCATTTGCATTACCCTCAAGACTTGATGGTGTGTGGATGGCTGCTATTTTTCTTTTGCTTCTTGTTTCTTCTGTCAGTATCAAAAGAATGTCATCATCACAATCTGCCTGTATTTTCTGTCACTCTCATCTAGTGATCAGACCAATCTATACTGTCATTTCAGTTAGCAAAATTACTCCAAAGCCCTTTCATTAATGGACGACTAAATAACCATTTCTCTCAGGTAGTAATACTTCTTGTCAGTTCCCAAGAACCCTGCATCATATACTGATAGGGGAAAACAATGATATATCCTGAACTGTAAGAACATTGACAGCAGCACAGCAATACTCTTAATAGTCTTCAAACTGCTTTCTTTTGAACAAGATAAACAAAAGAAATCCATTTGCTCAGACCCTTCACAAACTACACATTTTGAAATTTCAAGTCAAAACAAGGAGGACAGATGCTATGATCAAAGAGCAGCTGCTTGCTTAATCCATCAGGAAAAGGATGCAAACAAGAGCTTAAATGAGCAAAATGACGAGAATTCAAATGTTGAGGCCAGAATTTTTATTCACTGAAAAGGAGAGTGTGCTTTTCAAACAACTGCAGAGAGGTGAAATAATAAGCAGACATTACGATGCTGACGGATTCCCAGCTTCAAAATATTTCATTGACAAAGTCATTAAAACCCACCATATAGTAAATATAGTGTCTTCCTGGTGACCGGAGCTAGTTTCACTTCACAGCTGCTACAGAAACTGTCAGATTGTTTGGGTTATGGAACTCAGAGAGTGTAATTTTTTTTTTTTTAAATGGCTTGTGCATCTAATTAGTTATTTTATACAACCAATGGTGCAAGCAGCCAAGTGGAACAGGTCTTATTTACTAAATTTAATGAGGTAATTTGTTAGGAAAAGTTACTGTGAAATGCCTGAATGAAGAATTAACTAAAATTGCAGGGTAAGGAAACCAGTTCAGATATTATATTCAGCTTAGATACAATATTAACCAGATGAACTAAGGACTTTTCCCAGACTAGCACCTAAATTCGAGAGTTGAGTCCATCGCTAAAATTTGAAAAAAAAAAATACTTCTAGCAATAAAAAATTCATATTTGAATTGCTGCAAATCTAGTTAAATTAACAAGAACATGCCATGCTCAATCTACAAAGCCAGGTCATTTCTGCCAACTCTGTTGACCCTTTTCTGTTGTCAGTGCAATGTAAAGCACCTGTCAAAATACAGACAGAATTCAACGCAAACTAATGGTTTAAAAACTCCTGAATCTTACAAAATTGGCACTGTAAACAGGAGAGAAACCTATACAGTGGGGGACACAAATCTTTTCATTCCACAGGCATGATAAGCATAGAAAAGCAGGAGTCAGAAATACGATTTGAGGAATATCTCCTTAAATTAAAAGGCACTGAAGACACCACTGATACAAGGTATGTTGATGTATGCTGCACAGTGAGAGTTTCAGAAGTTACATTCAAAACTACAGGCAAGGATGCACCACCAGGCAAGTCTCCCAAAAGAGGCCTAAGTTTGTGCTTGACATTTTGTCTTCCCAGTGTACATTCAGTGTCCATTCCTGAACTCAAAGTAGCATGTCCAGCACAAGCTTAGTTTAACCCTAATCAGTAACAGAGGTCAACAAACAACATTTTTAACTATTAGACGCTGTTTGGATCTTGAGCACTGGAAAAACAAATTAATATCAAAATTCCCTTAGTGAAGATTATGCAAAATGTAGCCATAAAAATGATTTTTTCCTATATATAATAATTCATATGAAAAATTCAAAAACATAATGTGCAATTTAATATTCCTTGGAAGAAGATCTCCTGCGGTACTTGGATCTTCCCACTCTCCTGACTTGCTACAACCAAACAAGGAATCACTTGGCAGTGGTGAATTATTATACATATAGTCCAGCTGTGTAGCCTAAGCTATAATGGAAGACAAAGACATGAACCATCTAACTACAGCTCCCTTGGGGCACTAAAAAGTCTGATTTAATCCCACATTGATTCAAAACACTTTTAACTGGAACTAAGACAACATTCTGGTATTTTGCATCAAGACCGAATGTTTCAATATCTCCTGGACAGTTCCTTTCATCTACACAACTGTTTTAATGAAAACTAATTGCAGATTATTTTTTTTGTGGAGAAGAGGCAATTTCCACAGAAAAGAAAGCAAATATTATTGGTCAAAAAATGTATCACTTAATTTAAAAAAAATTAGGTACAGTTCACATAGCAAAACTATGAAGTATTTGATATACAGCAAATAGATGTCTTTATGTCATCATTTACAAGTAGACTAGCATACTTTAAAAAGTGACCCAAAATGACTCGCCCTTCTAAGATTAATTCTCCATCAATCTAAAACTAGCATTGAGTAAGACTACCAATAAGCAAAGGTAGATTTTGTCAGAAGAAATATGTCATCCACCAGAAGATACAGCTGAAGAAGCACAATCTGGACACTTCACAAACCTATCAGGAATTAACAGACCCTTCCAGACTGCCTCTAGATTGATGGTATTATTACCTGGCATGAAAATTCACACACTGGAAAGTTTTAATGGCTCTTACTGTTCAATACACAGAATTCATCATTTTTTGGGGCACACAAAACAAATGGATTTATACTGAATCTACTTTATATTTTCAAGTATCTTTTACTCTTCCATTTTCTTCCATTGACAGTGCTACCTCTATTGAGAGCCACCTGTAAGTAAAAAAAGTCATTATGCCACTCCACTCAGTGCTTGTCAGGCCACACCTGGAACACTGTGTTCAGGTTTGGTCCTCGCTGGGCAAAAACAATGTGAACAGGCTGGAGAGGGTCCAGAAAAGGGCCACAAAGATGGCCAAAGGACCAGAAAGACTGTTCTATGAAAATGGCTGAGAGTTGAGTTCAGCGTTGAGAGAAAAAGTGGAGGCCTTATCACCATGTTCCAGTATTTAAAGGGTGGCTACAAAGATGGAAATTCCCTTTTTACATGGAGTCACATGGAAAATACAGGGGGTAATTGGTACAAGTTACTCCTGGGGAGATTCTGACTGGACACAAGAGCAAGATTTTTCACAATAAGAACAACCAATCACTGAAATAATCTCTCCAGAGAAGTGGTGGACACCCTGAGATCCAGCTCAAAAGGGTACTGAGCCATCTTGTCTAGACTGCTCTTGTCAAGAAAGGCTGGGCCAGATAATTCTTGAGGTTCCTTCAAGCCTGGTATTCTATGGCAACTCAGTACTTAATTTATTCAGAAATATAGCACTTTGCAAGAGAAGTAAAATAAACGCAAGTATGTGGTAATGTAGTAGAGCATACCAAAAGGAGAAAAAATTCTCTTTCCAATTCCTGAAGCACATTAAAACCATTTTGACTTACTGAAGACTGAAGAGGTGAAAGGCTTGTGAAATACTTGAGATTAAAACTGCTCCCAAATTATTAACTAATTTAACACTAATATTTCTATCTTATGTCTCCCCAAATGCTGTTTTTAAATTTTAGAATGTACATCTATCTATACTACCTGCTCAACTACTTTGGTGCTTTACCGAAATAAAAATGGTTCCAATGGTACCAATGAATGGTTCCAATTACCTTGAAGTTCTGAAGCTGTGCAGAAATGCTGTTAAACACTGTGTAATAATCCCACTGTTGTGATTGCTCTGAAAAGTAATCAGCTTTTAGAGAAGTCCAGCTGAACTTTACTCCCACTTCCTTGTGAATATCTGAGATAACTAATGTCATACTCTAAAAGATAAATTTCCAACAAAATCGTAGGAATTTAATAGGTAGGATCCAAGAACAAAAAAAGATAAACGATCCTTTCAACACAACTGTGATATAAAACCCAAAATCAAGGCTCAGAATCATTAATGACATAATTTGAAAAGTCCTTGCTAATTTTGAGCTTTTAGGTATCCAGATACTAAATCTAAAAAGCCAGGACAAAGAAGATGCTCCTACAGTCGACAATGATGTTTCAGTTGCAAATGCTACTTAAAACAGAGCCCTATAATGCATTTAAGTTTGCCTTAGGGAACACTATGAACTGTTGAGTAATGGCAGAGTCTATCTCACCTGGCCTGTCACACTGCTGTTCAGTTCTCTTTAGTTTTCAGTATTTTAATAGCTAAGACCAACTTCACAGTCAATGTAGAGAAGAAACAGGTTTCATTTGCAAACTAATTCACCTATTTATTTCAGACATCTCCCTTAGGATTATACTAATTACACTGACGATAGTGACAAGATTGTCAGAGCCCATAAAACTTAAGGTGACTGCCTCACATCAGCTTTTACTTACTTTTCTCTTGTATTTACTCTTGGTGAGGTAACACTCAAGATACATTGCCATTAACAATCCAGCAGATTTTTTTCCTGTACCTCAATACAGAATACAAAATTAGGTGGCTTAGAACCAATCAGAAATTAACACACTGAAATATCAATGAAGAAGAAAAACTTACTTCCTCCTTTACTGAAAGGGTTTCTTTTTCTCATTACTCAGGCTTTTCTGTGACGTGGAGAGGCTGTGAATCAGCTGTTCACAGTGGAAAGCTGGCTCACAATGTATTCGCCTAGAAACACTTATGGGGAAGCACGCAGCAAAAATCGGCAAGGTGCCTAGCTGTTCACTGAAGTATTTAGTCCTGCACTTTGAGGCAGCATCCACTGGTGCAATCACAACAGAAATCTCAGGTTCTGTATTTCTTGGTTTAATTTAATTAATTACTCTGACAGAAAGCAAGGCAGCTCTACTGCAGCTTTTTGATTGAATATGAGCTCCACCATGCAAACAGAACTATACTCAGTATCAATGGCATCTTATAGCTGACAAGTTTGTCAGTTCTAATGCATTAGAAAAATCCATACCTCTTGTGTAAACCCGCTCAAAATGAAGTGGAAAAGAATGCTTCTGCAGCATTAATTCTTCTGCCATTGGTTGGATTCAGCACATAGAGAGAAGCTAAGACATTTCATTTAGGTCATTGTAACATGCACAGAAACCAGGAGGTCTATTCTAATTCTCCTGCTCCCGTGGTGTACTTTATAATCTCCTCCATGGATTTACTGGAGTCTGCCTTAATACTATTTATATGCCTTCTATTCCCATACGAAGATTCAAGGCACACGGGTCTGGTGTTAACAACTGTCCTGTACTTTCCATCCTAAATTCACTCTTGGATCCCATTATTGTCGGCTCTGACCACTTTCCAGTGCAAAGTTTCTTAAATGCAAGGCATTGGAACTGTAAACAGTTACCCAGCTTGTTTTTTCCAGTGCTTCACCACCTATATTAGAAATACCTCAATGTATCCCTCGTAATACACACTTGCTCAGTACTTGGCCATATAACCTCAGTACACTAATTGTACTAGTTCTGTAATCAACAGCTAATCCAGGTATTTCCTCCTTTCTCTTGAATTTCCAGGAGGTATCAGTCATAAACCCAAAAATTATTGCCCTTCTGACTGACTGTAAAGTCACAGCTGTTCCATCAATCTTCAAGGTCAACTTTTTAATATTGTTTACGTTGCCAAATTTTACACAATAGCTATCTCCACAGTTGATTTTTTGGTCAGCATCACCAATGAAAATATCCTTCAGCTCTCAAGTATGTCTATCCAATAGTTTCTCACTGGCCTGACTGCTCTGCTTTAAACCTACACACGGACATGACCTGTTTGCCCAATTTGCTACCTAACTTACAAGTCTACAGCACTGGCAGGCAAAAAACACCTCACTGTTACCTACATAAAGAAATGCTCAAAACAAGTTTCACAGAATTCTTGATGTTGCTAGGGGCCTCTGGAGCTCATCTGGTCCAAGCTCCCTGCTCAAGCAGAGCCACATAGAGCCAGCCACCCAGGACTTTGTTCAGTCATCTTTTGAAGATTTCTGAGGACAGAGACTTCACAATCTCTCTGGACAACCTGTACCAGCATTCAGTGACCCTCACAGTAAAAAAAATGACACCTCACTGGCTCATGTCCAAATCGGTGCCCTCCAGGCCCCCAGCTCCTCTTCTGCTTTCCAGCTGGGCAGCCTTCAGCATGTACTGGTACATGGGGTCATTCATCTCTGGGTGCAGGACTTTACAATTTTCCTTATTAAGCTTCATGAGGTTCCTATCCACTCATTTCTCCTGTTGAGGTCCCTCTGGACAGCAGCATGAACTCTAGCACATCAGTCACTCCTCCTAGATCTGTGCCATCATCAAATACACTGAGGGTACACTCTGCTCCATCATCCAGACCATTAATGAAGATGCTGCACAGGAGCTGGCACAGTATTAACCCCTGGGGTACACCGCTCGTTACTATTCTCCAGTTAGGCTTTGCATCCCTGAGCTCAGTCAGTTTTCAGACACCTCACTGTCTGCTCATCCAGCCCACACTTCTTCAGCTTCTTGTGAAGATGTTACAGCAGACAGTGCTGGAAGCCTTAATCAAGACAAGATAGACAAGATACACTGCCCACCCCTCATCTACCAGGCGAGCCATTTCATCACTAGCAGCATCCGGCTGATCAGGTGTGACTTCGCCCTGGTGAATCCATGCTAACTACTCCTAACCTTCTTGTTTATTTTAAATGCTTTGAAAACACTAGAAAATATACCATCTGTATTCAGGACTTTAGTAGATAAAAATTAACACAGTTAAATATGCTTTAGTGGAAATCCACACCAACTGAAAATCTATCATTTCAGTGTATAGCATGTTTTCTTCTGATTTCAGCCATCCTGTCTTTTTCCCAAGTAACAAAGAAGTGAAAATCTTACAATCCACACACATTTTCTCACAGAGTAATGTGGAAAAAAAGGAATTGATTCATCACAATAGAATCCATGCACACTTTTCATCAAGATCATAAGTTTTTGAGAGATTTTCTAAGAACCCTAATAAAATTCCGTCCTAAATCCTATCCCCAAATCTTCGGTCTCTAATTATTAGAATCTTAGAAGGCAACCATAAGTAGACTAATCAAACAAGAAAAACTGCATTTCTTTTCAGCTAAGTATATAAATCCTGCTCTCTCATGTTTTTCCTCCCAATTAAGCAGTTTGCAAACTCGATAAAGCTTTGGGGAAAAAAATCCTATTAAAAATTCTAGAACTCTTTGAGTCTACATATATTTTCAGGATGAAAATTTGTTACCTGAACTCTGAAATAAACATATCTAACAATACATGAAAGCCCTCAGCACCCTCAGGAACTGCTTCAATGACCTAAATGTGTCAAAAAGAGAGAGAAGCAAATGACCATACTGAAAAAAAATGGATGAATGAGAAAACAGGAGATCAACCACTCAGTGTATCACTGCAAAGAGAATATTTTAACCACAACTCAGTATATGCTTAAAATTGATGAATTACTTTTTAAAAAATCATTCGTGTCATATCACGTATGCTTTTGCTATATAACCTGTCAAAATCTTAAATACACTGTAAAACAAAAGCTTATAGTTCTGCTTAAAAAACATGACACACAATGAACTCTGGTGGAGGACTGTGCTTCCTCTTATGAATAGTTTAATTTTCAGTAAAGTCCCAAGAAGTAACAGATAAATAAGTTTACATTAAAAATAAAATATTATTCTGTTTTTCAGAATAACACCATTCAATTTCCCCATCCCAGATAAATAGTTCAGTAAGTCTTGATATCATTAGAATAAATTACCAGAAGACAATGAGAAAAATCAGTGGCTCTATGTTGTGTCCACAAAACTGGATACAACTTCTAGTGTTTGTTTGTTATGCAAGTTAAAAACTTAGATTTTAGTAGTGTGGAAATGAACACAATACTCACAATTACACAGTGAAAACTAAAAGAAGCTAAAGGGAAAAAAGTTTTATCTTCTTGTTTGTTTCTTCCTCTCCTCTTTGTGACCATGCAGCATCTCTGCGCAACTGTACAAGGACACATTTCTGAACCACCACCATGCAGCTGAATGCTGCTACTACACTGATTCAACAGCTGCATAAATTAGCCTCACCCATTAGTAAACAGCTTTGTGCCTCTTTGAATTTTTTTCATTTTTACTTGCAAGCAGTTGGTTTCAAGAGATATCTATGTCTTCTTCAAAACATACAATGAGGTTCACCCTCTTTGTCAGGTTTACAAGGACTAGAACGAAAAATCAGTACAACATTTTACTTGAACCTGAAAAAACACCTCTGAAATTCTGATACTTTGGAACAAAGAAATTAACATTCTTCAATTAAGACAGGAGAAAGCTTTCTTCAAATTCATTTGCAAGCAGTACATATTATTTCATCAGTTCAGAGATTAGATGTGCGGGTGAAGTGGTTTCCAAGGTAACTGGACTAACCATGGGGAAGTCATCAGGGTGATAAGCAACTCAAAACATTTAGGAGGTACCATATGGAAATAGAAGAGAAGGTGCCGAACTGTAGCTATTTAGACAAGCCTAAAATTTACTTCTTTTACACAACGTGAAATAGGATAGACTAGAACAGTGTTTTTAATGTTTAAATTGCAAATTCATGAATGGTGCCTGAACACCTGATGTGGGACCAGAGGAGATGCTACTTCTCCCTACACACCACGAGCACAAGCAGATGAAGCCCTTCAGTGCTCATGCAACCCAAGCTGCCTCCCAAGTTTCTGCTGTGTGGCTAACAGGTACAGTAAACCAGGGACATGAATCCCAGCAACAGGAAATCTGGAAAGTGTTAAAACAACTGAGATGGCAGAAGTATGAGTTTTAGGTCTCCACAGGTCCCTAGTTTACTTCCACTACAAATGCCACAGAAAATAGGTAAGCTCAACAAAACTGAATTTAAGAAGACTGTTAAAAGGGGTTTTTTTAGGTTTTAGGGCTTTAGGCAATGCAATTTCTAGAAATACAGTTAGGTAACAACACAGAAAAAATATTTTGCTTATTTACATATGTTATTATTTTATTTATAATATATATTGTTTATGTTTACTGTTATTGTTCCTATTTAATTACTATTATTATTATAATCAAACCAAATTATCACTAAATGCGGTACTTAAATACAGTACTTGACATTTGCAATTTTTTATTTGGATATCATGATTCAGCAAATGTTTAAATTGACTGTGAAAACTAGAAGGCATGAGTGTTTCAGCCACAGAGAAACCCGTAATTTACAGCAAATTAAAACATAATATAGAAAAATAAAAATAGCTGGCCTTACATGCTGCCTTCTAGGTGTTGTTTGTTTTTCCCTCCTGCAGAAATTGCACAACATACATCTATTTGCACTATCAATCCACTCTGAAACTTGAACTCAAGGCAAAACATGAACAATATATATTTGTAGGCAAGGTTTTTAACCGAGGTCATTCATATATGCACACAGGTAGTCTGAAAAAAAAAAGATTTTGTATGCAAAACAGGCAAGTTACTCCCAGCCTGTACAGGGAGGAGATGACGATTTTCTTCTGCGAAGGTGGAAGAGAGGCTTTCTGGAAAATATGCTGAGTTGCTGCTAAGCATCTGCTGTTTCCCAGATGGGCCAGAAACTCTGACATACAGCCAGAGCCCAAGGACACAACACAGTGGGCACATAAAGGATAAAATTTGTCTTTGTGCCAAGGCCTACATAGGGTAGTTCATTTCATTTATGTTAAATACATTACTGAGGCATATTATATGCAACAGATTCACTTGGATTCACTTTTGTTACTGTATACTGTGGGAAACTGTTAGTTTTCTTTTCCAGTGCTGCAAATAGCATTTCTGAAGGCTTTTGAAAAAAATCTGTGAGAGAAAAGACCAGCTCATAATATCTGAAATACTTTTCAGAGCTCAATCCTGTAAGCGGCTTCTCAACTGGAAACACCATCACCTACTGAAAAAATCCAGGGGGGTGTCTGTAAGAATACAAACTGAAATAGATTTACACTCAGTGCACAAAAAATTCACATATGCTTCTTGTGCACTGATTTCTTAATTTGCAGTACCAGAAAAAAGTTTGATACAGCAGCAAGGTAACTCCTCATAATGGCAAAAACACCTTGTGCAGATTCAAAGACAAAATCCTCCACATTATATAATGCCTCTGAAAACTACTCACAGAACACAATACAGAATACCCTTTCTTAAGATATCCACACAGAGGGGAGAAAAAAAAAAAAGGCAACACCAACCCCCAAACTTTTAGCTTGACTACAGAGAATGCACTGCACTGGGGAAGAGGTGCTAATTTGTGTAGTTCACTAATACCAGGATGCTACCATCCTTCTACATCTGCCCACAATTTAGCAAAACAAACAAAAAACCCAAATCAAAATCTGTGGAACATAGTAGCACAAGAAAAACCTCTAAGTATTATGATGTCCTAAGGCACTTAAAAGATTGGCAGTCCAGAGAGCTTCATGATGGGATGGAATTATTATGTCAGCTCAACATGTCTGCATCAAGCCTCCCAGAACCTTCAGTCATAGGTTAGCACAGGAAGAGTTACCACACTTGTTGTGTAAACACGCTTTAAACCACCACAGGAAAAAGAAAAAGCCACCACCTGTAAACAACATAGCATACAGCTGCCTCTACAGAATGGCTTAAAAGTGAACCAGCCATCACCTCCAAATGTAAGAAAAAAATCTGATTCTTCAACTATTGTATTCTGAAGAACAGCTTACCAGAAGCCTGCACTTGCATCCACTGGTACATAGAGAACAGGCTTTTATTTAGTTGCACACAGGACCCTAGATATTCAATCTAATCATGAAAGGAATTTTGTCCTTAAATTGGAAGCTTTCTAAACTATATCCTTGAATTACCATAAATAAAATTATGTGAAAGCATCAAATATGTTCACAATCTCTTCTTGTGAGGAGTATATAATTATTAGCAAATTCTATAACCATACATCAGCAACCAGCATTTGGAGAGGCAGGCTCAGTAAGGCAAATTTACTTGACTCATTTAACACATTAAATAAGAAAAAATACATTACTACATTGCAAAGGAAATTAGTCTTTTATTGGGCACCAAACAGCTACAACTAGACTGCTTTTGGTACCAACCTGTCTTACTTAATTTTAACTCAGGTACACCTAATTTATACCACTGCCTGCAGAAATATCTACACACATATTCCACGTGACAGTTCCCCCACTCTTAAATCTCTTGTTTCCAGATCATAGCTTGATAGCATTATAGAAATGAAAGGAGAACAGATTCTGGGAACTGTAATTTGTTTCCAACTTCTATGGACAAAGCATATAATTACATCCATGAAAGACAATATTTTCAAGGAAGTATCAAGTCACATTGGACTGCTGCAGACAATAAAGTCAGCACTATCATAAGAACACTAGGAACTCAAAGCAAAGGTTGAAGCCACTTTCTTTTACTTCCTCTATATTAATTTCAGTTTCAGTTCTGCTGAAGATACCACTGATAACAAACCCACTCCTGTCAGCCTGTACGTGAGGTACAATTCTGTCCACAGTACATTACCTACCTTTACATAATTTCTGAAACCTGGTTCCACAGCTAGTAAAGAGCTATGACAATGTGGGAGGTGTGTTTTGGAGATGTTGAAGAGCACACAGAAGTCCTCTCAAATCACAGTGGTGCAGGCAAGAGCAGCAGTGCAGGCAGGAGGCAAGAGCTCCAGCACGGGTGGCTGCAGCTCCAGGCTCTTTCCCCACGTTTTACTTGTACTTCATTTACCCGTAGGTCTGTGAGCACATGTTGTAAACAGTGAGTAATATTTTCCCTCTGAACTTTAGTATTATGACATCAATTCATCAGTATCATAAGACTCCCCAGAAGTTGCTTTACAGTTTTTAGTTTCCATTAGAATTTGAAGTCTTAATTCTATTCCTCACTTTTCCACTAATCCCTGTTGCATAACTGAGCACTATTTCGTCTTCCTCTGACTGTTTCTCTCCCTACTCCCAACTATCTGTTGTGCTTATTTATATTCATTATGCAGACAAAGAGACATTCTAGCCACGAAGTGAATACCTTGATAAGGCCCTGACTGTGTCTTCAAGACACAAATAAGAAAGCCTATCCTGGTTAGCCTGGTTTTAAAATTATTCTAGCTTCGTTATTCATTGATGTTTAATTTATCTCTTCCCCCATCCTAGCCCTTGGGGAATGCTCCACATTGAAATTGCTTTACAGTAGTGGAGTTAAATGTTAGCCTTTCTCACGTCTCAGCCACCACCTTCAAAGAGCATAATGGGAGAGACCACCTAAAAAAAAAAGGCAGGTTTCAACTGATATTGTGACTGAAGAAAACAGGATGGAACAGCACCCAGAAGAGGATTCTGTTTTGAGAAGCAAACAGTATCTGTTACCACTAACTGGGGACTCCAATTTAGTAAAGTACTTAGTCTAATCAGCTGGTCAAAGGAAAACACATTTATGTACAAACTAAATCACAAACCTGAAGTTGAGCACTTAAACTCCCCACCAAATCCAAAGGAAATGAAGTCATTATAGTGATGGTGCTCTGCAAAGTAACCACAAACATCGCCCAAGAGCCTGCCTAGGGTCAAAAACCAATTTATTGAGTTCTACAGAGTCTCTGACTTCTTCCAGCTTAAAGCCCTAATAAGAGCTGCAAACAGATGCCTCCTTTACTCAGGGCTCAAAGCCTGAAACTATTTCCTGAAGGCAGGCGACTGTCACATTTGATCAAAAAAACAAGAAAGACCTTACTCTCTTTGTGAAAGCCTATCCAGGAGAGAAGATGACAGTGGTGAACTCCATATACAAGGCCAAGTCCCTGTAACACTCATCCACTTCATGGGAGTTAAAACTCAGTTCCCCTTACATCAAAGAATCTCTTCTTAAATCTAAAAGCTCCTTATGGTTTCATTTTGTTGAGTCTTTCAGTACATCTCAAATCCCAAAGCTGCTCTCTCAGTGTTGAAGGGCAACAGTCTAAATACTAAGTTACACAGTTATATTTGCTCTTGCGCTCTTTCTAGTGCCAGGACCTGCATATTCATCCAGTACAGACAGTTCTTTTGGTCCCATGTTCAACTGAAAGGATGGAAGAACACAATCTAACTTACAATATAGTGTTTAGGTAGATGTTCTTCTAATTATGGAGGTCCAAGTCCCCTTCCTAAGCACATCTTCCAGAAGTGGTTACCCCTTATCCATGTTCTTTTATTAACCATATGGACAAGCTAAAGTTTTTACTAAAATGTTATTGTAGATTTTCAACACACCTGAAAAGCCGCTAGCCTTCATGAGATGATGTACATGTACTCCAAGAGCAGTAAGAAATCTCATTAAGCACTAGCAAATAGCTGAACATAATATTGATCAGCTGACAGAGGTGTGATGTGATCACACAAAGAAGACTCACTGACTAGTAATTAAACTAAAGAACAGCTTTCAACTGAACGCACTACACTCTCTTTTGTGAATCTGTGTCACTATAAACTGTCAGGTAAAACTACAGGATTTTTGGTTTTTAGTTATAAATCAAAAGTAATGAAAATTATGAACTTTAAGTAATTTCCTTTCTTAATAAAACAGTTTTGCATCTCTTTGAATATTAACAGATACTGAAACTATTTCCAGCAAAGCATCAGTTCATGGTTTCATTAGAGATCTACCTGAAGTACACATTTTCTGACACAATTCTTGTAAGTGGATGAAGAGACCATCCCACCAGTACTAGTATAATTAGATAGCAGACTACATGTTCAGTGCACTATTGCAGGCTTCTTGCATAACAGACTGCAATTCCCACGACTGGTTGCTGTGGGAAAACAGAGTCAAAGCACAGAATAAAGGCCCACAATTGTTATTATTGTATTATCTTAGTGTGTTGGTTTTGCAGGGCCCAGTTTTTGGTAGTGGGGCAGCCACAAAGATGGCTTCTGTGGGAAGCTGCTGGAAGCTTCCACCACGTCCAGCAGATCCAATTCCTGATGGCTCTGAAGATGGATGTGCTGCTGGCCATGGCTGGGCCAATTAGAGGTGGAGGTAACGCCTCTGTGATAACATATTTAAAAAGAAATCAAAACAAAGTTGGTTGTGCAGTTGTAATTCCAGTTGGAGAAGAAGAGGAGTGAGAACATGTGAAAGAAAAACAACAAAGGAGACACCAAGACCAGTGAAGAAGAAGAAGGGGGAGGAGGTGCTCCAGACCGCAGAGCTGAGGCTGTGGTGAGGACCATGGTGGAGTGGGGGGAGGCCTAGAGGGGACTGTGGTCCAGTGGGAGTGAACATGGATAAAGAAGCCTTGCTCCCAAGTCGGAACACCCCATCCTTGGAAGGACTGCACCCCCTGGCAGAGGACCCACAGCAGTAGTATCGGGTGGGTTGTTTGCTCGTGGGAGGGATTCACATTGCAGCAGATTGGGAGGNGGTGGGAGGGATTCACGTTGCAGCAGATTGTGAGATTGGAGCCATGCTGGAGTAGTTCATGGAGAACTGTCCCCTGTGGGAAAAGGGGATGCCACAGTCCTTGCAGGGAACCGATTCCTCTCCCTGGGCAGCGGAAGAAAAATCCCGGCTGACGAACTGACCAAATACCCCCACCCCTGTCTCCCTGCGCCATCAGTGGGAAGGAGGGAGGGGCTGGGGGGAAAAAGGTGTTTTTAAAGGCTTATTTTACTTCTCATTATCCTCTTCTGATTTTGTTAGCAATAAATCCACTTAATATCTTCAGGTTGAGCCTGGTTTGCCCTCGATGGTAATTGGTGAGTGTTTTCTCCCAGTCCTTATTTGAACACTGTGAACTTTTCATTAAATTTTCTCTCCTCTCTCCCACTGCGGAGCAGGCGAGGGTGGGCGAATGGTTGTTCGTGGGTGTCTGGCATTTGGCCATCCTCAAAACATGACACTTAGCTGAAAAATATCCTACAATCTCACTGCTAGACTTTTAACACAGGTGGCAAATGCGCTGGCAATTCATGCAATGGTTCACCCTTACCTTCTAATAATCATAATTATGCTTCCATCTTTAAGAAAAATTCCCCTAAGTTATCTCAATTTGAGAAGCTTTTTAACATTGTGTCACCTTATTCTGCTGTATTACACCACTCTCTGAAGTTGTTCGTTCCAAACTTTCCCATTCTCTTAAGTTTACTTGCTGTCACACATCCATGAGAAAAGGAAGCACTGTTTTACAATTCCCCTGATACCCACTCTGTTCAACACTGCTGATTGCACCATAAGATCAGAAAAATTAGTATCTGTGCATTTCTTTAGGTCATTACCATCATCATGTCTATCCAGGTGCCCTATTATAAATACATATTGATCACTTATTTTTTATTCCATATGTGCTAACCAAACAGTGCAGAAAATGACATGGGACTCACTGATGTTGTCATGATGGTTTCCAGCAGCATTGTCTGCCATTCTTATGCAGTACAGTTTGTATACTCTAATACAGGGATGCTCAGGAATTCTTGCTTGCATGCTCAGTGTACTGGATCAGAGTTGGTGTAATCCCTGGAAATCTGCCATCAGTACTACTAAACTAATTTACCAATCAAGTTCCTGACAGCAGCACAACAAAGGGCTGCACAACGTCTAGGAGTCCTAAAAATACCTTATTTCTGATGGTAGCACTGATGGCTACACTAAATACACAAATACAGATATAAGCAGAAGCAGTTCGTTCAAAGTAAGATATTTCAGATGTAATTTAAGGTACAACTGCATTTTTTTCACTTTAAAAACTTAATAAAATCTGAGGTCCGAGACGGATATGAGGGCCAGTCCTCCTTGTTTTCTACTGCTGGTAGCTTTTTCAAGTAGTGAGACAAAAGACAAAATTTTGACCTTTATTTTCAAAGTAATCCAAGCCAGTCATTAAATGACAACTATTATTCATCAATACACCAAGTGATGTTGTAGCTTGGAATTCCAGTGCTAATAAAAGACAAAGAATTTCATCTAGTATTTCATGATTATAGTACCACTCTTGTTTAAAAGAGAACAAAAAATACTTAATACCAGAGAAAAGTCATGACATACTTACCCTTCGCAGACTTTTGCTACATCCTCCTGGCAGGTTTACCCTGCACTGCAAAAGTTCTTGCAGCTAAAGCAAGCCCCACATCCTTGGGAGAATTATGTTTATAATGTAAGAATAAATTACAGAGTTTTTAAGAAAAAAAATTATCTTTCAAAACCTTCTGATGAATTACCACTACAATATTTTATTAGTCAAGTACCTGCATGCACAAATAAGTTTGCTCTTTTAATTCTTAGTTTTCTAGGTGTACAGGTGTATTCTCTATAAAGAGGCTGCAGCAGATCTGCCTATAAACTGGCCAGATGAAGCAGATACTCCACACAACATGGACCAGAGAAAACACTTTCTCTCCTCTCAGGTGTCAGCCACAGTTTTAAGGAAAACTGAGACAGAACATATGGCACATGTAGATTTTGTTGTCTCTCACACAATAAAGAAGCAAGCTATCAAAAGCAAAGCATGAGAACAGAATGATCTGTGGAGACAACAAGAACCAAAGAATGAACAGCATTTATAGAGTATCTATGAATATGAAGCTATCTACTTCATAGATTATTTACTTATTATAAATAATAAAACACCATAAAGAAAATGTACATATTATGCTGCAACAAAATAAACTCAGTGGAAAAGGTACCACAGTAAATTCTTCACTCTTTCGAGTGATATGATCTACATAAAACAATGAAAAAATTATAAACTGAATTATTAAAAAGGTTCTTTGTTGTCTTTTAAATTTTTTAATGCATGCAAAATGTCAAGTATGTAATCCTAGAAAACAAGAAAATTGAGGATAAAAGGGGAAATTCTGCCCTAGGCCATCACAAAACTGCAACCCTAGAAGTGTTTAGAACCAATGGGGGTGGGGGGGAAGAGAAGAAAACCAGAAACTACATTTTAAAACCAAAAAATCTCTACAATGCTCAGGTAACATCAGGTAGTTAATTGAGGCAAAGTGGTGAAGAAAGAGTTCACCTGCATATTTTGGATAATGCTATATGGAGGGACTACTGATGCAGTACAAAGCAGCCAGCTCTTAAAAAAAAAAAGCCAAAACCCTGCCCTGTGGCTTCGTTGAGTCCTACAGGCTGCAAGGGCAGTGCTGCCGAGTCCCACTGGCTTGGGAAAGCTGGGGCAGGACTGCACCGCGGCACAGGGCCAGGTGTTGACGCGGCTCCAACCCGGCCTGAGCTGCCACCCCACCACCCAGCTGGGGCAGGAGACTCCCACAGCTCCCCCACCAAGCCCCTGAGGTTCTCACTGCTGGATTTAGCTTCCAGCAGCACAGCATTCTCAAGCTAAATCCAGCTTTCTCCAACTCAGAAACTTGGAGTTCTTAACAGAACAGATTAACTATGGGGGTTCTTCAGAGCTTAGAGACACAAGTGACCCTTTGCACTGAAAAATAAAATAAATAAAGTAAATCGTATGTGAGCACAAGAGGCTGGCTTTAACAGAATCACTTTTAAGCCAGAAGAGTGAAGAAAAATTTACTTTATACTATTTGCTATCTTTTATTCCCTTTATTCAAAGTAGTACTCAAAAAACTTCTCACTAACCCCTCTCATGTTTTATAAACAGCTGTTGGTCATCTCCAGACACACATACTGGTCTCTCTTCTGGGAGTTCTCGAGCTTTACAAGACCAGCAAAATGCCTCTCTCCATTATTGGAGAGATTTCATAGATAAACTAAACAAAGTTAGCAACTCAGTACATTTTACAGTGAGTAATTTAAATTTTCACTTACAGTGTAGAGCACAGTGTGAGATTATTTATCAATTTAACCACAGCTTTTGAGTATTTGGACTCAACTAAGCACTCAGATCACATTCCCATTCCAACCATGCCAAGCAAGGCTTACCCATCTGCAGGACAGCAACAGCCCTCCAGATTTTCGGCACTGCCACATGCAAAATGTTAGTGGGCTTTTCTTCTGCTGTGAATGAACACTACTCCTCAACAGTTTTGTTTTGTATAGGCTGCTTTAAATTTTTCCTCTTCATCATAAATATTTAACTCATAATATTTGTTTAACTACTTCCCCAAAATCTTTTGCCTTGCTACATGCTACTTATAAGTTTAGATCAATTTGCTCATGTCTACAACAAAATATGTCCCAAGAAAACTCCTTAAACCCTTTCTTAGATAGCTGTTTCAATTACCAGTGGTGGGCCTAGGTTCTCATTAACAAGAAACATTAAAAGTCTAGTATCAATACTTAAATTTAACTATCTGTAATCACAAAATTACAAGATAAAAGTCCAAGCTTTCTACAATGAGGTCTTGCTAAAATACTCATATATATTTTAACAGTATTAACCATTACAATCAAACCTACTGGAGCTGCTGCACCACCTTTGGATTTGCAAAACCATGCATTCTTAGAACCTGATAAATAATTCAAGAAGTTACTTAGTATATTTTACAAACGACAACATTATTTGTCTTGGATGTAATGTGGCTGCTTCCTTTGCCAAAGTTCACTATCAGGAAAATAATTTTTCTGTGACCTAAATGAAGCTACAGAACCACATGACGGCTCAGGTTGGAAGGGATCTATGAAGGTCATCTGGTCCAACCTCCTGCTCAGCACTCCATGCCCAGAACCATGTCCAGACAGCTTTTGAACAACTCCAAAGATGGAGTATCCACAGCCTCTCTGGGTAACCTGTGTCAGTGCTCAGTCACCCTAACAGGGAAAAAGTTTCCTGACATTGAAGAGAGAACCTCCTGTGTTTCAGCTGGTACCCATTGCCACTGGTCCTGTCACTGGGCATAACTGGAAAGAGCCTGTGTGTTTTCTTTGCACCCTCTCTTCAAGTATTTATATACATTAGTAAGACCACTCTTGAGTCTTCACTTCTCCAGGCTCCACAGTTCCAGTTCTCTCAGGCTTTCCTCGAAGGAGTGATGCTCCAGACCTGTAATCATCTTCATGGGCCTTCACTGGACTCTCTCCAGTTTCTTGTGCTCAGAACCAGAACATCAGGTGTGGCCTCAGCAGTGCTGAGTATAGAGAAAGGATCACCTTCCTCAACCTGATGGCAGCACTCATCCTAACACAGCCCAGAGTACCATTAGCCTTCCTTTTTACACAGGCTCATGTGTAAAAGGCTCCTTTTTACACTGACTCATGTTCCACTCAGTGTTCCCCAGGCCCCCAGATCCTCTTCTGCAAAGCTGAAGAGGATCCACCAGCTGCATGGTCCCCAGAATATAATAATGCATGGGGCCAGGTGCAGGACTTTACACCTCTCCCTGCTGAACTTCATGAGGTTCGTGATTTCCCACCTCTCTGTTCAGCCACTTTCCAATCTACCTCACTGTCTGCTCATCTTGCCCACATTTAACAAGCTTCTCTATGAATATGTTATGTCAAAAGCCTTACTGAAGTGAATGCATCCATAGCCACTGCTCTCCCCTCACCTATTAAACCAGTCATTTCTTTGTAGATGGTTACAAGGCTGGTTAGGTATAACTTCCCCATTTTAACGGTCAAGACTTACTGTCATGACTGAGTCAGGCACTTGCAGTACATCTCAGTGAGTCTCAGCAGGTATTTTGGATCCATAGGTCTTAAGCCTAGAGACTTCTTCACCGGCCATACAGAGAGAAATACAGAAAACAAAAAGAAAGAAGAAAAAAAGAGCCCCTCTGTTTAATGTTATTTCCCTTCCCCTCCACTTCAAATATCAACATGAAAGAAATGTGCAAAACATCAAGGAAGCATTTTTCAGTCAACCTACTAAATTAACAGAGATAAAACTGAGTAACTACTTCAGAGAAAAGTGCTGGGCAAAGGGGAATAAAGAGCTACATGGTCTGATAGTCTCTTCCTATCAAATGTCATACTGAAACATTCTCATTTGTGTTAGTGCACTTTGCTGCACTGCTAAATTACCAGCTTTTTTCAAGAGTGCTCTGAACCTCCAGATTAATGAGTTCTCTCTGGTTTGCTCTTGCAAAAAAAAAAATACAGCATTAAAATATTTTGAGTATTCTGTTTATCAGTCCATGCACAATGAAATCTACTTGGCAATCACTCAAGTCAACACTAATGAGCAAGTATCTTTGGGCTTTTAACAAGGCAGATCTAACAGGTAAATATTTAAGTATGTCAGATTCTACACATCTAAGGAATCTAAGTATGTCAGTACCTAAATATGTCACAGTCCATCTTAAAGATGACTACAAGCTATAAAGATGTAAAGACGATTACAAGCTAGATAAAAAAATATCCTAATGCTTTATCATAAAGGCCATGATCAAGATGATTTAGAGAGGAGTTTGATAGCACGACTTTTCAAAGTCTCTATAGTTTATTGCTTTCAAACAACCAATGCGAAATACAGCCTTTTTATCAAATAGAAGTCCCTAGGTCTATGTGAAGCATAGACTCAATATTAAAAGATATCCTTTCAACATGAACTGGCATCTTATGCCCTTGAGATTATGCACTGAATACTAAGGCAGATGGAAACTGCAGAGAGGAACATCAAAAGTTACAGGTGTGCACAGACTAAGAAGTGCAGCTGTATGTGTAACAGCACAAGGAAAATGGGCCTTGGAGATAAATTCTGCATTCACACCTTCCACTGACTTTTATCATATTAAAATATCTGAGTGATCTGATGGGTCTCTCGAATCCACTATCTTAAGTAACTCTTGTAAAATTAGCTTCTCTCAATAGAACACTTTCTATATAAAAATGGACACCACAGTAACACTTACTGCTTTGTGACAGTTAATTTCATGAACGTCAGGTACTCTTTTTAACAGATTATTTGTGGTCCTCAAGTTCAACAGCGCTAAAGGTAATTGCAACACTTCACATAATTAACAGACACTACTAGACAACACAGTAGTCTACCAGAAACATAGGAAAAGAGTGCCTGCTATTACAATTCTTTAATCTCAGTTGGAAAACATTCAATTCCCTCTTAAAACTGGAACGGTGCCCCTTAGTTTTCAGATGCCTTTTCTTCTGCATATACCAGAGATGCAATTATGTTCTTTTTCAGGCTTTGTTCATCACTCACCAGGCAAGATAAATTTCTTAAGGCCCCTGATTTATGATAGAATTAACCAAGAAAAAGACACATAAGAGCACCAAGTTGCTACAGCTCTTCCTGCAAAACCACTTGCCTTAAGCAGAATCCATCAGACACGGTCCAGATGAAGTGTCCTTAGCGAGTTATAAAAAGACATCCATAATTGCCTACCACTTCCAAAATATTTTGCTTCATGTATCCAGAATGCCATTTCCCCTCCTCAAGGCTGCATCACACCGCGGGTTGCTGCTGTCATTCTGCACAAGGAAGTCAGAGAGCCTTTCTCCTTAACTGTCATCCCCTACAAATGAGTCACTAGTTTACCGTGAAAGTTCTTAGCTCATAAATCCATCCCCACTACTCAAGTCCTCCCAGTCACCCATATTTTACTGTAATCCTATGCAATGATAAGGCTTCCCCATTTTCCATCAAAAGCAAGTGTCATCAGTGTGCTCCAACTTCCTGAGACAGAACTACTGAAATTTTTAACAAGGTCTTTTATCTTATCAAAGGCAGATCCTAATTTAGTCTGACATACACTACCTCTGATAAATCAATTTACATGTACTCCATTTGCCTCCCTGCCTTTGATTCTTTAAAAAGTGTTTTCTACCACTTTGGGAAAAAAAAAGGATATTAAGACTTTTCAGGCAGCCCAAACCACCTCTTCTACTTTCTGAAAAACAGCTATTACATTTGTTTTTCTGCAGCTAAATACTATCTCTATTTTGATAGTGTTCTTTAGTTTTGAAATGTTTGCTACAAGATTATCTAAAATACAACTTCTTTGACTCAGCCCCATACAAACCCGAGCAATAGGAACTTTTAGGTTTCTTCTTCATTTCACTATGTGAATTTCCACAATAAACTGGGGTGATAACTGTGATCATAATTTCATGCTCACTGTGTAACACCCAGCTTCCTTTCTTGTTTAATTTTTAATGGATAAATAGCTTTTTACTACTTGGACTATTTTCCTTTACAAGGTCAATACTCAGCTTGACTTCGGGCAACTTCTTAGTTACATTTAAGTCTTCTGAACTCTATGACATTCTTCATTTTTTCAACAACCACTTTTGCCACTCCTTCCAAGTTCTTGGCTAGCTTACGATGTTCTCTTTGGCTGGCTTTTCTTCTGATTAGGTCTGCAGTCATTCTGCTTGTGTAGTCTGCTTTTTCTTGGGATGCAAATCCTACGCACTTTTTCTAATTCTGAATCAAAGAGCTCCCTTTGCTCTTTGGTTCAGCTAATTTCAAACCATTTCCCTACAGTTTCTCGGTCTGCATTTTTGAAATTCAAAACCTTTAATTGGAAACCCCTTTCAATCTAAACCACATAAACCTCTGATGCCAATTATTCAATCCAGATCTGGTTTCTACAAACAGTCCTTCTCAAATGCCCTCACAGCTTATGAAACCCAGTTTTAAGGCAACATTATTCCTTTTTAGTTCAATAATTAAGTGTGTGAACACTGTATCCAAGAATTACTGATCCCTAGAATTAGTAGTGGGATTATGACCCATACAAGAGTTAGAGTCTCCATAGCATATTGCAGCAGGGAAATAACTTTATTCCATCCATCGTATTCCAGTAATTTCATGTATACTTAATACAAATACACTCTTTTGCACCTGAAACTATTGTGTGCAAAAGACTCATCAGTGAAGGCATAAAATTCCAAATTAATAATATGAGATACTCATGTACAACACACTGACTGAATAGAAATAGTAACTTGTTCTGAAATGCTTTAACCCGTCATTATTCTTTATCTGAGTGCATCCAGTCCTTGAATTCCTAATATTTACTTCTCATTCCTTTCCCTGATAAATGCATATAAAAGTTCTGCCTTTCATAAAAAGATCTTTCATAAGAGCATATTACCAGAGAACCTGGTTTCTTACACTGCTATTATTATATCATCAAAGTTAGCAGGACAATCCTTGCAGTATTTTATTAATAAAGTCAGTAGAATTCCCCATACTTGATAACACCTAGAAAAAAAGTATACGCTCCTTTTATGCAGCACAACAGACATATTCCAGGCTACCCAAGCAATAGCTCTCTATATCAAATTACTTCACACATCAAGATGAAATTAACTACCAACTTGCTGCACATTTTACAGAATCTGAGTACGAGCATAAAAGTTCTGTGATATATTCAACACTACAGGAGACAGAGATAAGCCTACATAATACCTTCTTTCATGCTTCAGCCAAAATTATCAACCCCTCCTAACACTGTAAACAAAACATGGACTGTGGCACCCCGTCCTTATAGGGAAGGGAGCACCTGAGATTCACAGATGCTCGTGGTCAAGAGGAACAACAAATGTCAGAGGTACTGCAAAAGCATACCAACTTTTATTAGCAAATCATGCACTTGGCACAGAAATTAATATGTTAGTCCCTTATCTCTTAGTAATAGCACATGGCAGTGGGTTTTGAACAAAGCAGGAAGTGTGAATGGAGAAAAAGGGGGGGAGAGGGAGAGAGAGAAAGGAAAGAGGAGACATCACCAGTCCTGGCTCCAGCATCGGTACAGCTGATGAAGTGTCCAGGGTCCTGGAGTGCATGCATGCCTGGGGTTCCTGGGTGTCACTTTTTTTAGATAAGTGTTCCCCTGGAGATAAGTGTTCCTGGAGATAAGTTTCTCACTTTCTACATCAATTAGTTATTGTGTGCAGTCTGATCTTCTAGACCTTTCTGGAAATGGTTGGAGGGCATTAGGGGTCTTTATGACCACCAAATGATGACCAGTCGTGATGACTGGGCTGGCCTTTGGTCAACATTCCAGGCCCATTTCTCAGCCTCATTCCTGCACTTGTGCTGCATGGTGTTTTGCTTATCTCCAGGAGCCCAAACAAGAATATTTGTCTCAGGAAAGTGCTGCCATTCCTCTGTATAGCCCCTTCTCCAGAAACATCCTGATCCTTCTCACAGCATGTTATTACCAACAATCCTTGGTTGGCTCCACAGCTATCCAGCTGTTGGTGTTTGAGAACACGTATTAATCATCTTATCTTCTAGGCTTCTACATGGACACAGGAGCTGAAGTAGTGAACCAAATTGTAAGAAAGCAAAATATTCTTTCAGTGATTTCAGAAAGAGCTATACTTCATCTGTAAGCTTTCTTAATTAACACATTCAAAAGTGGATGAGTTTCTCAGATTCTGTAATCATTTCAAATCTAACATGGCCTCAAGATCTTTCTGCAAAACCGGCCTTAAACAACAAGTGTCCTAACACACACTGGGACTACTTTATTAATAGAATCATAGGCTCACTGGGGGTGGAAGATCTGGAGATCATCTAAATCTAACTCTGTATTCACCTAAGCAAAACATAAATGGAAGTGGTGGCAAGTTTGGAGCCACAGACTGTACAGTGCTTGTGGATGGGCAACCTTCACTTAGGATTCCTATGATCCAAAATAGTTCATCAACATTTTAACAGCAGGTAAATACAATACTGATCACTGAATCAGGCAAAGAAATACTTTTTTTTTTAACACTATAACTTGAAAATGTTTACAGGATACTTTCTTTTGATGGCTACTAGAATAAAAAATACTATTTCAGATTACGTATTTCCAAAGTAATTAGTGTCAGATTGTTTCAGATTCTTTCTCTGCCACTATTTATACTCCTGAACACATTTTGTCAGGGCAACCCCAGGTATCAATACAGGCTGAGGAAATGAATAGATCGAGAGCAGACTTGCTGAGAAGGACTTGGGGATGCTGGTGGATGAAAGGCTGGACATGACCCAGCCATGTGCACTCACAGCCCAGAAAGCCAGAAGGGGCTTTGGATGCCTGGGCAGCATCCAAAGCAGTGTGGGCAGCAGGGCAAGGGAGGGGATTCTGCCCTTCTGCTCTGCTGAGACCCCACCTGCAGTGCTGCATCCAGCTCTGGGGTGCCAGCACAGGAAGGACATGGACCTATTAGAGCGAGTCCAGAGCAGGGCCACCATGTTGACCAGAGTGATGGAGCACCTCTCCTGTGAGGAAAGGCTGAGAGAACTGGGATTGTTCAGCCTGGAAAAGAGAAGGTTTTGGGGTGACCTAATTGCAGCCTTCCAGTACCTGAGGGGAGCCTACAAGAGAGATGGAGCGGGACTTTTTACAAGGGCTTGTAATGACAGCACAAGGGGGAACAGCTTCAAACTGAGAGTAGGTTTAAATTACATATTAGGAAAATATTATTTATGGTGAGGATGGTGAGATACTTTTACCCAGAGAAGCTGTGGATACCCCATCCCTGGAAGTGTTCAAGGCCAGACTGGATGGAGCTGAGCAACCTGGTCTAGTGGAAGGTGTCCCTGCCCCTGGAAGGGGGGTTGGAACTAGATGATCTTTAAGGTCCCCTCAGAAATGAGGAATAACTGAAAGAAAGTCTCATTCCTTGAACTGATCTTTAGTAAGAAGTTCATAAAAAAATGTAGTTCATAAAAAAAATTCAAAGCAACTGGTAAAATACAAATTTCATTTATATTCTATGCAGAACAACAGTCACAGCACTTTTACAATGTCTTCAAAGGTGAGAAGGAGAAGCTTAAGTTCTAATTCCTGAAGACAAGATTTGAACAAGACATGATCTGGAAAACTGAAGTGTTGCGAGGTACAAAATCCACTCATGCTGCATGACAAGAGAGGAAGCACAAAATGAGGCATGGGCACCAGTGATTATATTCCTTTTGTATGGAATTAGCTGGAGCACAAAAGAGTCATTTGCTATACACCTTCCTTTCATGTTACCCTCTCTCCCACCTACCCCCAAAACTCAAGAGAGGTCTACAGAGAGGTCCCTTCACCTCTGCACCCTAAGGAAGCTTTATGGAATGCTGAAAACTGCAGCAGCAGCTTGGGCCAAAGCCTCTTGCTGCACCACAAGTTCCCTGCTGTCTGCCATACGGTCTGATCACATAATACCCAATGCCTTGGCTGGTAGGACCGAATCAGTGGAGCAGAAGGTCACAAAAGGAGGCTCAGCAGGAGACACAAATTGCTGTTAACAGCTTTAAATGGTTTAACATGTACCTGGTGCCAGCAATCAGGCACTAACTGAAGATGCAGCCATCAGCTATCAGGACAGCAGAAATTATGGACTTGGAAAGAGAAAAGGTGAACATTACTCTTCATCCTAATTCCACCCAGGATGGAGGAAGCATGGCTCAAAAAAGGACTATGATTTAGACAATCAATACATTTCCATTTGCTAGAGTGTGGAGAGCCATGAGCTAATGAATTCTGCACTACTGGCAAACCTTGTCCAATTAGCCCACTGTGTTTAGGAAGCGGCATATAACCCAAACCTCAGGAAACTCTGCAAATCACAATGAAAGACCAACAAATCAGTGAGTTGATAGGGTTTTTTTTGGGAGGGGGTGAGGGTGGAGGGTGTTTTGTGCTGTTTTTTTGGTAAAAAAATATTCCTGGCAAAACCAGGGTATGTTTTTCCTTATCACATTTACTTAATTTTTTCACCTTGTACACTTGCCCTGAAGAGCTTCAGTTCTATCCTTGAGCACAAACACAATACCTCAACACCAGAGCAGGCCAGTGCTGATAAGGGCCTCTGTATCACTACATAAACAGTTACATGAACTGCTTCAGTAGTGTGCACACCCCTTGTTTAGCAACACACTCCTGTCCACTGCCAATAACAGCACTAACTCTTGGGCCCTTTTGGGCTACTTTTTATTGAACAGCACCAAGCCGATTTAAGCTGCCACAGACACACACAATTGCTCACATCAGCAATACCACACTCCAAATACCTAGAAATTCTCCAAGCCTGCAGTGGCCTCTGGGCAATCACCTACTCCCAAAGGAGAGGTGAGATGAGATCAGCAAATATATCCCATAATCCTAGAGCAGAGCAAATGGCCCATGGAGCATGGGATCTGTGATAGCAAAATTACAGACTGTAACAGAGCAGAATTTTCTGCATGCATTGACTTCAGTCTTTCTCTTTACAGTGAGTTTCTCAACAATGGAGTCATTTTTCTGGTTGGGAGACAAGCAGAATTCAGGCTTTATCAGTTTGATGAGTAAAATTTTATTTATTTCTTCTTCTGCCTATACATCATTGCTTCTCATAGTCCCCAGCATTTCCCTAAAAGGGACAAAAAAAGTCTATTTCATGTCTGCCTGAAGAAATCGCATAGAAATATAGTCCAAAGATGTTTACCTAAACCTGTTGAGATCTTCAAGTAACAACTTTATGGCAATAACTTCTCACTGATTCTACAGGTTACACACTTAAATGCCAATTTTGTTAATTATTTCAGAGCTCTCCTGTGGGAGGAGAGTGAAGGTACAATACTGAAATCAGCATTAACCATCTAGAGTTTGGTTGGACTTTGCACACCACTATCTAGCAGAATAGTTACGTACAAATTGCATAATTTCCGTAAAGACAAATTAGCTTCCAACAGTTCAGAAAATACTCCTATATTGCTTTGTATTTTCCTCACTCGCAATCACGCCACGCATGAGATGATGTTCAGCGAAGCATTAACGAAACCAGTTATGCCCACTAACACACAAAATTGCATAGAACAGGAAAATTCTTTACTAGCTGCTGTCTATTCAGTCAGAAGCATCATCCCCACGTAACAGACGGGCACGGGGAGCGTCGGGGTAAGTTCATCTGCTGGCACAGTGTGAGGGGACAGAGCGCAAGTGCCCCTTGCCGCCTGCCCTGCTCCCCGATACCGATCTGCCAAGCCACTGCCCAAGCTCCCAGCAGTGCCCACCTGGCAGTGCTGCTGGAGGACAGAGCAGGAGCCCAGAGACTGGCGAGCCACAGGACCCACCAGGGGATTCTCCAGCTGCCCTTCCTGGGTCCCTGCCCACGGCGGCGTGGCCAGGCAGTGACCTGATGCCACTGGCAGCCTGCCCTGGCTTACACAGCTTCACACTGCTGAGGGAATCACAGAGCACTGCAGAGAAAAGGGAGGAAGGCTCGAGAGGCAGCTTTTAATTTTCCACAACTTTTGCTGCAGTTCTTCCTCCTAGTGCAAGCCTTCCACATGGTCTCACTTCTGCTTCCCCACATGACTAACAGATTGCATGCACTGGAGGCACCCAGGACAAAGGGCAGGGGATCTTCCAAACCTCCCAATCCCTCCTACACTGTTCTCCCCAAGCACAACTTTTATGCTTTACTTCCTATCTCCAGTGAAGATGCTAAGAATAATTAACACAATGATTCTTTACTTTGGATAAGCTTGTTAAGAGTGCTTTATGCTTAAACCCATGACAAATGTACTCTTTTATTATTTACACAAATGACTTTTAGAGCATTTTCCTGATGGACTGTTATTATTACTGTATAACATATAATCTGAAATGAAGGTAAAAATAAAAGAAAAAATAAAACTAAATAATTGAGAAAATATTCTTAAAGCACTGGGCATGACAGCATGAGTCAAACAGACAATAGCAATATACTGAAGTAAGACTGTCATCACTAGCTCCTTCAGAAACAGCAGAAAAAGCTGACCATCTCAAGAATAAAATCAGTGGATTCCCTTTCTGGATTCTCATCTATTGGTACCATCATAAACAACTGGTAGATCTTTCAGAAGACAGAACATAGTCTTTTCAGTTAGTACAGCTTAAGGGGGAAAGCAGTGGAGGGGACAACTTCCTTCATAATCAAAGCTTTTCCTACTTCATTTCACCCACAAAATTTAAAAACCAGTTAGTTTAATTATGGGAATAATCAAGAGGGAGCAAAAATACTTAGAATTTTTAGTTCATAATGCAAGCCTGAATAAAATACTAACAACACAAAAAAAACCAACCAAACAAAAAATTATCTTGTCTTAGAATATTTTGTTTCATTGTAAAAAATGGTCTTTTCAAAGCATGAAGAAAGACCATTCTTTTCCCTTCATCCCACAACAAACAGATGTGAAAATCTGGTTGCTTCATTAGGATGAAAACTTCATAATACAATATACACCCTACCCTACCTTAAGCCACAGGCAGTGTGAATGCAGATTTTGTAAATCACATTACTTCGAGTTTAAGACTGAACTTCTGTACATTGGTTTAGTAATTTTCATTGTCAAATTCACACAATGAAAATACTCAACTTCAATTACACATTTTTAATTTAAAAATATTTACATTTCAAGTACTCCATGAGATATTTCTGTTTAAAGGAGCAATTTCTGCAAAAATTGCTATGATTTTGCATTGTTCATTAGAGACGTGGCATCTCCAGCCAGAGTCAAACCACCACAGACATTCACTAAAACCAACTTGGAAGTAAAATACTTTTATACTCAACCCTGAGACTCAGCAGTGAAAAGCTGGTACAACAAAACATAAGTTATTGACTAGTTAGTCCTTCTTGAACTGAAAAGTACTGGGAACAGCGTTCTTAGTGGTAATTTCAAGATACTTAAAAACAAACCATAACAGCTCTGCAAAAAGCACACCCTTCCTTAGAAATTTCAGTCAATTGACTCCACCCTTCTGTAGCACTAAGATATACTATATACATAATATACATATATATGCCTCAAAGTTTTAAAAAAGGGACAGTGCTACTAGAAAAGATATTAATTGAGATGTGGAATATTAACAGTCCTCTACTACACAATCACACTGTATTTCATGACACAGTCTTTAAATACAGGTACTTTTAAGAATATCTGCTGAGAGCTGAGTAAAAGCTGATCAATCTAAAGAAGCTGTGATTTCAAATAAAATGAAACAAGCAGCACAAAAATCACCAAGTACCCACACTGCCATTTTACAGTTCAGTCACAGAAGTCAAAATATGCATGTTAAAATTCTCAAAGTTCATAAGCACAGCTGTCATTCTCAAGTTCTGGTGGTTTAGTCAGCTACCAAGAAATCTAGGAAATGACACGAGCTCATCAGACCTCAGCTGCCTTACTGCATTTAAGATTATATTCACTGGCTGACTGAAATAAAAACATGTATCAAAAGATCATCTGAAATCTTTTTCGAGGCAAGATCAAATGTCAAAATCTCCTTCAAATGAAGCTGCATTTGGAAACAAACCAAACTGGAAAAAAAAAAGAACATAAGAAACTTTACCTTTATTGGAGCCCGGCTAAACTGTATTTTTCTGTTGGCTGGGATTTCATCTTCATCTGGCAATCCATTAATTTCAGAATATTCCATATCAGGTTCATAACAGTTATTTTCATCACTGTCATCCAGATCATCCTGTTCTGTACCTGTCTCTCCCCAGTCAGAATTATATCTGGATCGTACCCGATACACGTTGTAGTCAGAGTGCATGTACACATGGGAACTCTGAAAATCATTCACATCTTCATGTGCATCTTTTTCACTTGCCTCATCATAATGGGGGTCAGTAGCATCTGAAATTGCATCTGTGGCAAAATCACCACCTGAAGCTACATTTCTTGTCAATTCTGCAGCTTCAGGCCGATCAAAGATACCTTCTGTAGGTTCTGACCGTTCCTTTTGTTGCACCAAAACTCCTGTCTCTGTTTTTGACTTACTCCTAGCACAGCTGTCCACAGATCTTTCGCTGTCAAGCATGCTGACCAAATCCTGTTGACCTGTTGCAGAACTCTCAACAGAATCAGCACGTGCCTCTGTGCTCTTCTTTATTTCTTCAGTTGTTTTTGAACCTGCTGAAGTGCCTGTGGACACTTTCTGTCTCGGTGTTAAAGGTGTGTTAGCCTGCTGAGAGTTCTCAACAGACATCACACCTGTGCTCTGTTTGGCTGGGGGAGACCACGTGCTGGCCTCTTTCAAAGGACTGAAACCCTCAAGATTTGCAGCTGGGGAGGAGATATTAGTGACAGCAGACGAGAGGTTTAGTGGATAGTGACCAGTTACGGAATACTCTTCGCTGTTTTCTGACTTTTCTACGATTACATTGTGTGAGTCAGTGTTTTCAAAAACTGCACTGAGCTGGCTGACAGTTGGAGAGACGGTCTCTGTCCTTGGGCTAAGACTGTCCAGTGAATCAGTGCTGCCTCTGTGAGATTTAGAGCTGCACCACTCGTCCGGAAGTTCATTGGAAACGACTTTGTCTTTCTTTGGGGAATAGCGATTTGAATGTCCTGTTTCATGAGCATTTCGCTCAAACATCTTCCGAGTTTCCGTAAACTTGGAATAGGAAGGACCATCATGGATAGTGTCAAATCTACTAATCCTTTCAGAAACAGATGATTCCAACTTTACGATTGAACCATCCGCCTTTTCTACAAATTCTTTGGGCCTAATTCGTCTTTGAGGTGATGGAGGGCCACCCTTTCCCCTGGTTTTAGGGGCAACTCCAGCACTTTCAGTGGGCTCCATGCCCATCTGCATAAATAAGTTCTTGATCCTATTGACATTTGAGCCATATTTCCTTCCCCTGCTCTGTGAGGCCTCTCCTTCCTCTTTCGCTTTTTGGTCTCCATCTGATTTCGGTTTGTCAAAGGTGCTTTTCAGCGCCTGGAACTCAGTTCTGTAAGCATTTCTGTGAGGAGAGGCACTTCGGAGGGTTGATCTTTCTCCTGAAGACTCTGTTTTCATCATGTTTACTTCAGGAGCATGAAACCTGCTTGCATAGTTTCTGCAGTACCACTCTCAGTAGTTTGTCACAGCAGAGATTCTGTTTGAGGAGTGTTTTTCCTCAGGGGCCACTGCCCTTCAGCAGGGCCATACTCGACAGAAGATCTGGAGGCAAATGCTAAAGCACGCGGGTCAGTTCTGACACAGCAGCACGACCAAGCACTCTCAAGAACAAGGGATGATTTAACCTGCAATAGAAAAGAGGGTTTTCTGAACCATGTCAGGTACTCTAAATCTGTCACAATTTCCATTTACCATTATCTGACATGTTTACAAAAAAACAGTAAAAAAAAACCAAAACACTGCACTGACATGTGAAAACTTGCCATTGCAAACTTTTTCCAATTGACTGTTGCATCATTCACAATCTATAACATCATTCCATAGCAAAAGAACAGACTATCACATCTTACCATTCGAAAGTATAGTATCATGGCACAAATATGCACGCAAAGGAAAGGCAATGTGATACGAAATATGAGGCACTGCAAGACAATCCTTGCTCTCTCAGAGAAACATAATGGTAGAAATATGATCAAAGATAATACGGTTAGAAAGGCAAATTAAACATCAACTCGAGAGAATACAAAAAACTGCACCCAAACTTAGCATCCTCAGCTGACAGGGTAAAGAAAGTGAAATCCCGTTAGAGAAGTTGCCCCTTGTCACGGGCAGCGGTTTTATCGTCTGGAAGATCGCGGAGGTACCAACGAGGAGCTAAAGAAACGGAGCCAGGGGCTGGACCCGCTCCCACCCGCCGGGCCCAGGGGCTCATCCCCGGCCCCCGCAGCCCAGCGAAGGGCACCACGGGACTCACCCGAGCCAAATCCCTCTCCCCTCCCCTCCGTTCCGGCTCCCCAGCCCTCGCCCTGCCGCGCCGCCGCCGCTCCCGCCGAGGCGGGGACGCCTCACTCTGGCCGCCGCACACACACGGTGCCGGTGCCGGGAGCGACGCGCCCGTCCCCGCGCACCTCCCGCTCCGCTCCCGCCGATCGCCACGGGCGACTGAAAAGGCC
>VZRZ01003662.1:909776-944602 GCA_013398175.1 Climacteris rufus | reverse complement strand
GGCGGGGGAGGCGGCGAGCCCGCTGCAGTCCAGCCCCGGGCGGCGACTGCCGAGAGGCGGAGGACGGGCCCGCGACCACGCCGCCAGCGCCGAGCTCCGCTGGCTGCCCCCGCCCCGGCTTATCCCTTCCTTCCCTCCCCGCGAACGCTGGTCTCCAGCCTGACCCCCGCGGACGGGCCCGCCCGGTAGCCGCCCGTTTCGGAGGAGGCAGCGTGCCCGCCCCCGCGCGGGAGGGGCAGCGTCCCGGGTCCCGGGAAAGCCCCCGCTGCTTCCCGCGGCAGGAAACCCGTGCGGCGCGGGTGGCACTGCGCGCACGGAGCGCTCCCGACCGATGGGGAGCCAGCGCGTTCCCCCTCTCGCCGTTGATCCGCTGAGCCAGCCTGCCCGAGCCAGGAACGTGCCGGTGACAAACCCGGCACACCGCTCACAGCTCCGTGGGCACGGCTTGTTCTGGCAGCTACTGACAGGGACCGAGGATCACACTGGATCACCCTTGGAGCACAACCACAGCCACCTTTGTTGTTTGTTAGCTGGGCGAGTTCACCACAAAAATGTTTTGGCTTTATACAGCGACTAAGAAAATTTAATTGCGGAAACATGAAATCTCTAGGTAATTTGTAAAATTGGCAATCCAAGAAGGTAATGACTGTTAATCACATAGCAACTCTTAAGCAAAGTTCATTAAACTAACTGCATAAATATCCAGAAAATGGCCTGGGGATGTACACTGCAAAGTCTGAAAGCTAATTATTATGTATACAGAACCAAGACAGCGGTGACTGAAAAGAAATATGTGAGGTAGATAGATCCACAAACTTTATTCATTAGTTTTAACGAGACTGAAGCATAGGTACAATGTACCACTGAAGTGTTCACAGGTATCAGTCTCTAGCTAATTTGCGCCAAAGGGATGCAGCACAAAACCGTTTGCCTCAATAAAGTTTAAAAAAACAGCATGTTATTGTTATTGACAGGCAGACAACAAATCTGGTAGATTGGAAACCAGCATTTTGATAAATATATGCACAAGAGGCCAGGAAGAGAAGTGAGGGCTGGTGTCTCAGTGTTTCTCCCACTGCCGGCAGTACCTGTCCTGGTGCCCGGCACGGCCCCTGCTCGGGCTCCTGCCGCCGGCAGGCAGAGGCACGGGAGGAGCTGGGGGATTCTGAGCAAGGCCGAGCCAAAGCACGCTAACACAGCGGGGAGCTCAGGTGAGACATGCAATGAGCCAAGATACAGGCAGCGCCTGAGCTTCCAAAGCAGTCACAGAAAACTCTCTTTCCAAGACCATTTTCCAAAGCAGAAGAATGAAGAAATGACTGTTTCGCAGCTGCTTGCAGCCGGGAGTCCTACAGGTGATTCCTGCATAAGGACTGAAATTAGCGCAACTAAGCAGGACATCGCCTATTAAATTCTAAACATCAGATAATACAACAAATCTGAGGCCCAGCCCCTCTGGCAGTGTCCTCCTATTGGTATGATTTTGTAGACGTGAGGCTACAAACTTAGAGAGTCACTTGAGTTTTGGAGATAAAAATATATTAACAGAACTTCAAGTGTCATTAAAGACGAACGGAGACGTAAAGCAGAAATTTAAACATTTCATTTCCTTTGTGATTTTTGGCTAAGCATGTGGAGTGGTTTAAGAGCTTAACATGTACCAGGTATGTATCCTCAAGAATTTTATAATTCCCACATGCAACCAAAAAAACAGGACACACTCAAACATTAAAAAACCAACTAAGCAATTGAGACAATCTTAAAGAGACTAATTCATATTTCATTATGTAAAGATAATTAGGAAAGTATAAACTACCTTATCTGCATATCTGGAGCCACAAATATTTTAAAATTAATTTTCTAACAGAAGTTGTGCAAACAAAATGGTAACTTCTTACCCGTAATATAGATGTTAAGTTTTGTACCCGAGAGAAGAGTTGTATTATTTCATGGCAGAATAGTGAAAGTTGCCTCTATATTATACTTTAGTAGAAAGGAAGGAAATTAGATAACTCACTGATGCTGATAGAAGCAGCACACATTAAATCTCAAGTTTTCCACGAGAGATAATATATTACATTTATGTTTTCCTTAAATGTGCTTTAAGTAGACAACATAAATGTTCAAGCAGACAATACCCAGCTTTGAAACAGAATCTAATGCAAAGTTATTTTAAGTAATGTCACATTCCTTCAACACGACCTCAGGTTCATAACAGCCAAAATTTATAGAAACTACTGGAAATTTTAGGCTCTTTATGAGAGACAGTTGGGACCCTATTTAGAGGTTCAGCTTTGGTAGCTGACATCTAAGTTACTCAAACTTACATTATAATCACTTACAAAAAAATTTCAATATACATCCTTATTTACACAGTGCCTTTGTGAAACAATATTATAACCTCTAGGATAATAAATTTTATTTGAATTGTTATGTCACTTTTCAAGACAGTCTCTTCATATATGAGCATAGCCATGCAGCTAACTATAAAAATCAGAATTGTGTGTCCTTTCATATTTTCAGTACTTTTATGATAATCCATTTGACTAGAAAGTATTTTTAGGCTTTGCTAAAGTATGATTGATATTTCTGTTAATTTCTGAGCAATATTAAAATGCTGCACAGCATACTTTAGAGAAGATAAGAGACCAAGGGCCTCCTTACTCTGTTAGTATAAAATCAGAGTAACTTCACTGGAGCTATAGAATGACTCTATTTCCCAACCAATGGGAATTTAAAATCTATTCAGCTCAGTACTTACATATGATAGAGTATGACTGTCATTTTACTTGCAACACAGTAGCAGCTCCATTCAAATGATTCTCAATTCACACATGGCAGGGAGAGACCCAAGATGTTTAACCTTATTGGCATCACTTTAAGTTATGCTCAGTATCTTTTAAAACCCGTTTTGGTGCAGTCCCACAACAATGAAAACAGCTGATTTTCTGGGGTTTTTTACACGTGTGATTTGTATTTGCTTACAAACAGGACTCTTTGGATGTCACTGACAAGTGTTTTCAACTCTGCTTTTAAGCCTCTCAGGTTTTGAGATAGCAATTTATTTGCACAGCAGAGCAACAATGCAAGTTTTTCCACATGGCTCAGGCAAAAGAAATAAGTCATTCCAGCATCTGTCTCCTGTCAGTGTTTTTCAAGTCTTGCAAGATAATATCTGTATGTTCATGTAGAAATGGAAACTATTTAATCTGATCTTTGTCCAAGAAAGCCTCTATCTGCTATCCTGCCAAACCACTGGTGGGGAGGAGGTGTTTCTTCCTTATACATATCACAACATAAACAGAACTGAGTTCTATTTTTTTGACACTTAGCCGTTATTAGATAATCCAGTTTAAAGAAATAGATCTGATCTGAACAAAATACATACATTTTGGCAGATAAGATACATTCAAATCAGAGTTTCCCTGTGCCAGAATAACAGGGACTAAAATGTACAACAAACAGCTATAATAATAAGTTGATAACCTGTAGTTTCAGATATGAGTGATCTGTGATTGCAGTAAATGTTATTCTTTTATATAGGAAGCCATTAATAGTTAAAAATGGGACCTCATTAATATCACTAATTTGGCAACATCAGAAGATTGTGCTGTTTTTACACAGAACATGTCAAACTACTTGAAAGCTCAAGAATAGCATCAAAAAATAACTTTGTCCTGAAAGATCTGAAGAAAATCTGCTAATGATAACAAAATTGCGTATTCTAGCAGTTTATAAGAAAGGCAAATATTAGCATATGAAGGCCGAAGCTAACACTAGCAAAGCCTTTTCTCAGTTACTCTGAGGAGACTCTCACATGTTTAAGACATCCATTCTTAAACATTCTGCTTTTAAATTATTCAAGAAATGCACAGCTATGGCTAGAATAAAATAGAATTTTCAAGAGAGGAAAACATGAATTATACACTGCATACAACTACTTACTTTGGAATGGTGGTTTTGCCTGCATTAAAAGCTAGAAATCTGAAGACTGGTCAAAAGAGCTGTATTTCACACAACTTTCCTTCATGAGCCTTCAACATTTATAGCACAATACAGACAACTCTTAGTTACTAGCCTAACTGGAATGACAGCAGTTAGCTGCAGAAAATAGATGATCTCATGGAAAAGGAAAAGACTAAATGTTTTGCCTGTAAGGATTTGCTAAGAATCGATCCTGGCAAAACTCATATTTCATGTTAAACTATTCATGTGGGAAAACTGTTAGGAAGCATTCCATAAAACAGATTAGTTGACAAAATGAGTAAGATCCCCCAAGGTGAATCATACCTGTCAGATACCTTGATTCATCAGAGAAGTATCATATATAGATACACGGGATAGAAAACTCCTTTCCAACATAAGTGAGAAAGATTCAGACTTGGAAATGTTACTAATTCAACTATTTCAAACAAGAAAAGCAGCAATAAGAGATAGTTGAGAGCCTCACAATAATTTAATAATTATCTCTTCATGGAAATATTTTCTTATTGTAGCAACATCAATTTTCTGTTGAAAAGCAAGTTTTTCTTAATAGTCTGAATGCAGAATACAGAAAATAATAGGATATGGCAGACTATGTAAAAGCCTTATCTCAGACTATCCCTTGTGCAGTAGATATCCATTGTTATTCTTGAAGAAAATTTAATGAGCCAAACTGGGAGAAGAGGGAGAAGTATTCTAGGAGGGAGAAATATGCTTGATGGTCACAGCTTATGAGTGTACTTAACACTATCAGTAAATAACACACAAACAAATCTGATTCCTGGTAGTTCAGGAATCACTGCCTTGGCAAATCAGGTAACATTTTGGGCCATGAAGACAAGAAGAAGCAATTTCAGTTTTCCAACTCACTGTTCAAATTCAGTGACACTTTGGAGCCTATACTGGCATTCTAGAAACAGAAGCAGATGACTTCTTGGCGAGAGAAATGAAGGCCAGAGCTTACAAAATACAGCACACCACTGCTGCCTTGCAGAGTGTAATCTATTGCCAAGTGGGAAAAAATTTGTCTCAATTGCTCCACCCTGAAGCTGATGCTTATGCTTCTATTTGAGCTCATATCTTAGCAGCCTGTGATCCACACCCTCCTGGTAATATGAACATAGGCTGGCTACAGTTGGATTAGTGGAATTTGTTTCTCCTTTTTCCTTTGCAAAAATCTAGTAATTGGAATAAATAAAAATGAGAACACAGCTGCTTATCTCAACACAGCAATCTGTCACTTTAGTTTCCCATACCTTGATCACCTTTCATGTACTTTGGTTATCTTTCCCCCTACCTCACAGGTACTGTCTTGCTAACACACCATCAGTAAAAGTTCTCTCTTAAAGCTCGATTTGGTATTCCATTTAATTTAGTCCACTAAAGCATTAAATACTTAATTATTGTGTTCTGTATGGCATCAGATAATGAACATAGGCCAGCCAAAAATACTCCATTATTTTGGAAAAGCCGTGTTCTTTGCCAAATCGTAGAAACAATATCCCTGTGCTGCAGTCACTATAGAAATGCAGGTTACCAGTTAGAAGCATTAGTTTTTTGCTCCCGTTAAAGCACTTGAGTAAGAGAAAGAAATCAAGAAGGGTGACCACTTCATCATAGCTTTGAAAAGAAAAATGAGAGTACTGCCATCATGTTGAAACACAAAACAGAAGAATTAGTGAATCAAAGTCTACAAATTTAACTACGCCTTGTTTAAGAAAGGAAGGAACCCTCACCTTAATCAGTACAGCATTACGGAGGAATAGGACTACATAAATATTTGCATGAAACAGAACAAGCAATTGCATGACACAAAAGAGAAAAGCTTTTGAAGGGTTTGGGCCATTGCCCAGGACAAAAGCACCCAGCAATAGCTACTCTAAGGGGGCCAGCTTTGCACAGGCCGAACCACCGAGCCCTCAGGGTGAGGAAAAGGAATCCCGGGAGCCCCGGTGCTGAGGACCGGGTGTGACACGGAATTTGGGCTGCTGAGAAGGCCGAGCTCACCGGGGCCCGCCGGCAGCGGCTCTCTGGCTCTCCCTGTCGGGGAAGGCGGCACTGCCGGCCCCGGCACCGCAGCCTCCGGGAGACACCACCGGCGGGAAACGGGCGCGGGAAAGGAAGGGAATTTCTCTCTTGCTCTGCAGGGTTACGTTCCCTTGGCTCTGTAAGTACACTGTGCGTCTTTAGACAAGGGAAACCTCTTGTCATTTCACTCTTAAGTCAGTGGCTAAATCCACACAAGATAGCTGGAAAATGAAAGATGGCATTACTCACAAGCTCCGCATCCTGTCCTTCGATAAAAGGATTACACTCCGCAAAGCTGCGTGACGTTAGGAATACTCTGATGCAACACATATTCCTGGTAAGAACAAAGTAGAGGCACACTGTCAGAAGGGAAGCAGCCCTAGAACTTGAACGTAGAAGAACTTGAGAAGCTGTAACTTGTATCGGCAAGTGTTTGACGGGACCTGCACAGTGGGTTTAGGTAATGGATCCAGGTCACCATTCAAGGTATGGTAAAATTCTGTATAATGAGGTCATGTTATTAGTTTTTTCCCTGTATTGTGTGGCATTGCTCTATGTAATACACCTCTTACAAATGCCCAACCTCTCTTCCAAGTACTATCTTGTCATCTAGGAAAAATGGTTGTAAAAGTGGGGAGAGAGGGCTGGGCTGAAGAATGAATGAAGGAAAGTGAGATTACAGAGGTCTAAATCAGTTTAGACTCAATAGTCTGCATCAGTTTTACATCATGCAGTGTGAAAGAAGAATCATATTTAAGAATAGATGATGAGGAGGTAGAGGCAGAAGGGAAATACAGGTGGGTACAAAACTGCCAACATCCTGTCAGATCTGAGAGGGAAGATGTAAGGGATGCACAAGGAGCAAAAGAACTTGGCTTTTGTTGTTTCTCTATTTTAGATGTAGTGGAATTTTCAGATAGGGAATAAAATGACAGAAACAAATGAAAAGTTAGCTGCATGTGTCCGTGCCTCTATATGGCAGCTTTGAGAGTTCCACCAGTGCCTTGACTGTGATGTCTATCAGGCATGAAATCACTGGCTTTGGTTCATGTAAGTTGTATGGTAGAGACACCATCTAATCAGTCCCCAAAAATTTCAGCTGTAGGTAAACTGTTTTGCTTGATATTTCAGTAACTCCATCTTGTCCTGTAACTGGATCAGGAAAAGAAGGTTTTAAAAATAAAAATAAAAAGAAAGGAAGCAGCTCAGGCAGAGGAACAAGAGAATGGTTAGCTTGCATGGCAGTGTTCCTCCCAGACTGTGCAGAGGACTGACCAAGAACCCAGAAGCAAGAGGCTGGGCTGGGAGAGAGGGAGAACATGATAGCATTTTCCTGGTCTCCTGCACTTGAGAACTTACTCAATCAGCTTTGCACAACTGCTCTAGAAGAACATATACAGGTAGTGAAGAGACTAATCTCCTTAAGACAAAGAAACTCTTTCATTATTTCACTGCAAGGAAAGAAAGTGGATGTTTAATATAGTGTGAGATAGTAGTAATTCCTGGTGCTACTACTGGTAATGCTCAGTGCCATTCAGAGAAGGAAAAAGAACACAGTGCACCGAATCTTCCAAAACAGCTGAGAGAGTGGGAGTTTAATAAAACCCAAATTCACTAACACTACTGTTCACCCATGCATGGTGTTCTCAGCATTTTAAGTGCTTTGGGGAGACCATGTGAAGCTATACATAGATGCATGCCTGCAAACGGGTACTGCATTACTATTTTACTATCTTTGTAAAAAAATAAGAGAATGCTAGGCATAAGTTTAACTACAATCATTTTTCACTTCCCACAATTGCAAAGCTGCCAAGTCCCTGCCAGATGCCTGAAAAAGATTTGTGGATTGCTGGAGGGAGTCTGCACCAAGTAAGAGAGCTTGAGATTTTGCTATTTTTCCTTGCTCTCCATCCATATTTCATCACTCTCCATCCTCCCTGGAGAGCAGATGGTAGCATTATCATGAATGGATCATTTCTTAAGAAGCAATCTCTCATGACTTCTCAGTATAAAAATCACCTAAGTATCAGAACACAGGACACACTAGTGTATTACCTGTTTTAAGTTTAAAAGGATAACTAAGACAACTTACCAGAAAAAAAAAGGTGGAAAAAATCTTTTCCATTGCAGAGAGAAAGCACTTGAAGAAGTTCTGCTGTCTCATCTACTACAAATTTACATTGTACCAAGACATCAAATCCTGAGTTTTCTAGTCAAGATGAAGATTCTTAAATCATCAAAGTATACCGTCGCTTTTTTGAATTCATTATGTTTAAAAATTAGGGACTCCTCAGTAACACTGAGTAACACTGAGGAGTCCCTAATTTTTAGGGAATCCATAAAGAGAATGACAATTGTCTTTCTGACTATATTGAACTATCCTGATCACTAGAAAACAAAATGTCTGCAAACCTTCCAAACTGCAGAAAGCACTGGATTGTTTAAAAGTTAAGTTTAGGTCTCTGAACCTGTACTGTAAAGGTAGAAATATGGACAATACAAGCATAAGGCTAAACTCTTTATTTTTAGGCAGGCTTTCTGATTGTTGCCCAGAGCATTTCCTATTACTCTTAAATGCCCCAGACACTTCTTATGAACATTTTAAATAGATTTGCATTCAGTACTGCTGTAATAGTGAACTCACTAAATAGTTGGCAGAACTATCTGTTGGTGATGGGACAAAAGTTGGGAAAACATGTTGAATAGTGGGGGGCAAGGTAAAAGGTGGAGAAGACATTTTAGGGAAATACAAATGTATATATTACCACTTAGACTTTTTTTAACACACTGAATAAAACTGGGATGCAGTAGTAATACAAAAGAGTAAGTAAAGTTTCCTTCAAAGGACACTGTACGTGTTACTAAAGAAAAAATAAAAACCCTATTATGACCAAAAAACAGACTGGACCAGTCACTTTAGGATCTCTGAGTACAACTAATCCACTCCCTGCACCCCCTTAATTTTTTAAGGGTCTGTTCATGCAGATAAGTTTTAGAAAAATTGCTTATACTGTTTTCCACATTGATACATAGCACTTACCCTTTCTTGTGGGTCTGCAGTCTGGCAACCAATGCTAGCAGGAATTTCAGGGATTCAGAATCTCAAAATTGAGGCCTTTATATTTTTTCTTTCTGCCTTCTTTCACTAAAATCTTTGCTCTGCCGAACCATCTAATTGCAACGAATGACTTCTGCTACATTGCTCTGTGAGAAAATCAACCTTCTGCCCACTTTTTTCTCCTTCCTTGTCAAACTGTCTTGGTAGATGTAAACTGTGTGATTCAGCACTGAATCGAAATTGCTGACCATGTAGCCTTGTATAACATTTTGCCTTTTCCATTTCATTTGTAGTGAGCTTGAAAAGCATAAACTTGAAATCAAATATCCAACCATCTGCAAATAATACCATTACTAAGATACACTGTATTTCTCAGACTAAAACTACCTGTAATACTTAGTGCCACAGAATGTGTGATTTCTCATGATACTTACCAGCCGTGCTTGTAGTCAGAGACTGTAATGCCAGAAATCTTGAGTTTGATCATGCCTTCCATTTCAGCAATTGCTCAATAACAAGGTCCTCATGGATGCAATACCAAGAAGAAAATTAAGAACTTCTTGCTGATTAAATGAGAAAGCATGCTAGGGTATAAGTCAGTTAGGGGTATGATCCTTAGGCCACATAGGTGGGGAGGTGGAAGAAATTTTTTTCTAGGAATGAGTCATGAATTTTTCACTAACTGATTCATCTGTAACACAAGAAATTTTAAAGAGGACACATACAGAACGGACTGTGTTCTTCAGGCTCAAAATTGGAGAAGAAAAATTGTCAAAATGGACACTCCAGAGGAGAACTGTATTTTTTTAATTAGTGTGCTAATCTTGGGCATGATTATGACAATGTTTGTTTAACTTTTTGCCTTCTGAGAGCTGAACATAACTCATCACAAAACAGACTGTTTTTGAAGTAAGAGTAATTGTTGCAGGCTTTTCTGCCTTAAAATGTTCTAAAAGTAGTAATTCGTGTTAATTAGAAAGTTGTTCATACGTCATGAAGTACCACTTTTCTGTGTTGCTTTTTGAGGAGGGAATTGATCTTGTGTTTATTTATTTACTTTATATACCTTATATAGGTGTAATTGATTCTGTTATTTCAAATATGTGGAAAATTATGCATATAAAGTAACAAGACAATGTGAGGTACTAGCGTCTAAAAAAAAGCAGAAGTCTTAAATATTGCACTATGTCATAATTATCTCTATGTACACTTTCAAAGCTGTTTGTATATATTTAACCAATAGCAGGCAGTAGGAAATTATAGTGATGGTGCTAATTTTTATGTGCTTATTTCACTGTTTAACCAAGCCTGTGCAAACAAATTCAATGAAGTCCAGATCAAAATTCTACATAATTTTTTAAACTCTTTTCAGAGGAGACACAATATAACAAAGGGCTTGTGGGTTGAAATAAGGGCAGGAAGAGATATGCAGTTATGGTCATGGGCAAAACAAACTGGACTTGGGGAAATTAGTTTGATTTATTACCAATCAAATCAGGGTAGGATAGTGAGAAGATAATAATGAAAAAAAATACTAAACCACCTTCCCCCACTCTTCCCTTCTGCCTGGGTTCAACTTTACTCCCAAATTCTCTGCCCCCTCCCCACTCAGCACAGTGGGACAGGGAATGGGGGTTGTTAATCACAAGTTAATCACAGGTTGTCTCTGCCACTCCTTCCTCCTCTGGGGAAGGACTCACAGTGTCCCTGCTCCAGTGTGTGCTCCTCCCACAGGGTGCAGTCCCTCACGAACAGACTGCTCCAGTGGGAGCTCCTCTCTCCATGGGGCCACAGGTCCTCCCAGGAGCCTTCTCCAGCATGGGCTTCCCACAGGGTCACAGCCTCCTTTGGGCATCCACCTGCTCTGGCATGGGGCTCTCCATGGGCTGGAGATGGATCTCTGCTCCACCATGGATCTCCATGGGCTGCAGGGGCACAGCTGCTTCACCATGGGCTGCACCACAGGCTGCAGGGGAATCCCAGCTACAGTGCCTGGGGCACCTCCTGCCCCTCCTTCTCTACTGACCTTGGTGTCTGCAGGGCTTTTTCGCTCACACATTTTCACTGCTGTCTTATCTGGATGCAATTGCTTCCCCTTCTTAACTATGTTACCCTAGAGGCTCTACCACCACCACTGATGGGCTCAGCCTTGGCCAGCAGTGAGCCCATCTTGTAGCCAGCTGGCATTGGTTCTGTCAGCTAAAGGAGAAGCTCCTATCAGCCACACACAGAAGTCACCACTGTAGCCTCCTGCTACCAAAACCTTGCCATGCAAACCTAATACATTGTGGGAACCTTCTGCCTCTTGAAAACACCACAGTGTAAATCCCTGTCAGATTGCTGTGTAAGTCACAGTCATGTCACCAAGGACGAAAAACATAACCCTGCTTATTAGAGTAGATCCTCTTTTAGCCTAAGTCAGCATTGCTTTAGTCACTCTGCAACAGCTTAACTAGTGTATCACCAGTGTATCTACTGAGTTCCTGAGAGCCTAACTCCTCTGCTACAAAAACTGAGCAGAAGACAGCCTTTAATTTCAGTGAAATCAGGAACAGATCAGGAACAGTCCCGGGGAAGGTTATGCTTCCAACATACTGAATTATAGTTGTTTGTTGGGTGCTGCTTTTACTTGGTCCTGTTGCCAGTTGCTCTGGGATCTTCTGATCTAGCAGTCCTTTCTTTCAGTAAGTTTAACTGGAGAAGTGGTATGGTAAAGGGAAGACCTGATATTTTTTTCAGATACAAACAGTGTAATGCTTATGTAGTAAAGATAATCCTAGGATATGTCATACACATTGTAATATGGGTAATATGGCCCTAAGATATGAAAAAGGAATGTAGCAGTTCAAGCAGTAGCTAGAATTAATGATAAATGGGTTGTAATTCTTGAGCTGTTTCCCACCATTGTAAAAGTAGAAGTTAAATTATTTTGACACTTAGCCTACTCTTTTTCTCTCTTACCTAATCTTACTTACACTTTTAGGTTTATTTTCATAAATATAACAACTTGCAGAAAAAGAGACATCTTCTTTGAAGGACTATATAATGGTCATTAAGCTATTTCTTGCCAAAATCTCGAATAATTGCCTCAAAGATTTCTGTAAAGTAAAATATATTTGGTATGCATAATTGGAAGAGACAACATAAAACATACATTTCATATTTTAAATAAACAATTAAAATAGTTTTGGTTTACACGAGACTACATAAACAAGTAACAAAGATTTTGCTGGCAGAACTTTCTCACTGGGTCATTAAAATAATTCTGCTTTCACGCTTCTGCTCTTCCCTAGGAATCAGACTTTTCTATCTTTTTTAATTTAAAATGACTACCATTATCCTTGCAGATAAAAACTTGCCCCAGCATATTGATGTTAGACATGAATGTCACAGTAACAAGCTTCTTTTAAATGACTCGTGACATTCTGAAAAGTGCTTTTTCTAACCTAGCTTACAATTTCAAAGTGCCTTCAAGCTTTTCATCTCATAGTCAAGTTCAAATAGTAAAACATAATAAAACATAGATCACTGATGATCGAGCATAGTATCAGAGAATAAGCACACTGTGGACAGACTTTTAATGATTCTAAATTATTTGATGCTTGCATTTCTTCAATAAAAAGCTTACTTACAGAGAAAACATTTGTTCTTTCCTTGGATGTGTAAGAAAAAATGTAGACCTGATAGTTTTGCCTTCTGCTGGAATATTACAATTTACAAAAACTGAATTTTCCATTAGCATTGCTCTACCAAGATATTCAACAATAAAAAGAGCTATATCATGACCTCTGGCTTGTACCATATCAAACTTAGATTAATTCCAGCAGTGAGGCCTACCTTATGCAATTTGAGCAGAGTATGGCTGCATATTCCACAGTCAGGACTACACAAGTCCTTCTCTAACCTCTAGAAATTTAGGCTGTCTTTGTGGGGGACAAGAAGATGCTTGCTGCTTCACTGAAAGCTTCCTAAAGCACCTACATTTGTAAAATAACAGAAGGAACTGAATGGGTTCAAGATAAAGAACACCACAGCACATAACCATACCTACAGGAGAAAGTCATGGTAAATTTGATGTCATTTCAGACCAATTTGGTTAGCAGCACACTAATCTGCACAAAGCATTTATTTCAGTGAGTGTGACAGCAATATTTACCAAAAAATGGGTATCTCATACAGGTCTGTAGATTAGGCTGATTACAATGAATTAACCAACTTAAAGTTTGATTTTAAGTACAATTTTCTCATGAAGACAAGCCCACTTTCTTGGAGCATTGCCCACATTTATCACAGTTGGACATTTTGTTCAGAGCAGACATAACACTTTTGATAATATACAGTATGTAGGATAAAGCCCCAGCAGTTTGTCATGGGTGGGCTGATCCTCGCCCACTTGAGTTAGACAGGTTTTGGAGGACTCGTGAGAACAGCAGAGAGCTTCTCTCGTGATTAATAGGCACACAGCGTTGTTCCATCTCCCAGGAAACGCTGCTGTTGGATTGGGGCATGCTGTGATGAAATGGCACTTGTATCAGCCTTGTCCTTTGTTCCACTGTCTCCTGGCAGATGTTTAGGAACCACCACCATTTCTTCTGTTCCCATATGAATATTGTCACATTCTTCCTCGCTACACCACCCAGACCTTCAAGATAAGCATGCCCTGGTGTCTTTTTCTCCAGAAGAATAATTGTTTGAAATTGGTGATTCATCAGTGGTAACAGTTTCTCCTCTAATAATGATCTTGCCTAGTGTCTGTGTTCAGCAGTTAGGTATCTAGCTCAGAGAAAAGCAGTGAAGAGTGTTAAGCAGCCTACCAATCCTAGTATTTGGTGGCTTGTAACACACCACATCCACAACAAGCCTGTTTTACAGACTGTGGGAAAGAGAAAAGAGTCTTTTTCCCAGCATAACTTCAGTTATGTCAGCTTGTCACAGGAATGAAGAATTTTTGTGATGTCCTTCACTCCTGGAAGTTGAGGCAGGCATAGAACTGGGTAAGCACAAGCAGTTAAGAAGTTAATACGCTCTCCCAGGCATCAAAAGCATGAAATAGTCCTTATTTGTGTTTACCTTCGATCACCAGACCTGTACAGAGCAGTAATTTATCATGAAGACATTTTAAAACATACAGTAAGAAATCTGATATTAGATTTCAAGGACAAAATGAACACTACTTTACACATTTAAACTGCACAGCTCTTGCTTGCAGGGTCTCTGTGCATGACTAAGGGTGCTAAAATAAAGTGACCCAAAGACAGAGCATAACTGTGCTTCATATGCCACCCCATCCTCTCCTGTATTCTTCAATATTACCAGTAATACAACTGGGTTTTTACTTCAGAAGCCCACAAATATATGTCTTTAATGTAGAAAAGTTCTTTTAATGCCTGTTTTTGTTTTTGTTTTTTAATGCAAGCATCTCGTTTTATTTTAGCTTCATGCACAAGCTAAGAAAAAATATTTTAAAATGTGAGTCCTCCTTTTTAAATACAGTAACTCATCAGTGTTTACAACAGTAATTACTGGTAAGAGAAAGATATAGGATTTCTTAATTTAATCACTCAGATCATTAATCACATCTCTATCTGATATATTATACAATAACAATAAATAACAATATTCTCTCTCAGGTTCTATTATTACTAATTGCAAAAGAGGAAAAAAAAGTTTTTCCAAGCACTGTGATAATACTCTATGTACACTTTTCCTTTTTCTCTCTTTATGTTTGGGAATTAGATATCAAAATAATTACACAAAGGCATATATTAAATACTCAAACTCAAAACCACTGGAAAATCAAAGGATGGTAAAGAATATAAAAATTAGTTTAAGATAAAATACATTCTTAAAAAACATACCTTGACATTTACACTCCTACAATTCAAGTTTAAATTGTGCTATAGTAAATTGTGCTAAATTGTGCAATATATGCATATTGGTCAAATTTAATTCTCTGTAGGTAATACGTTTCTGGTCTTTTCTGTGCATCAGCATTTTCAGAGAACTGTAACTTTGCTGCAAGATTTGTGGAACCTGCTTTCTTCTCCTTTTGGAGGTCATCTTTCATAACAATATCACATAAGTAAGAGAGGGCAGACATTTCTCTATCCTTTCCATATCTTTTTCTCACAAGATTGAAATGCACTGTTCCCTTCTCACTATTTCAAGAAAGTGCCAATGACTATGACTATGTCAACCAAATAATGGCCAGCTTAGCAGAGCACTTCATTAGACTTCAGAGTGACTTTATTCATTACCTCACATCACTCTTGAGGGATTCTTCTCCCTCCCATGAAATTACAATAAACAACCCCATTGTAGCTAATACTCAGGCATGGTAAGAGGACACTCAACACTGTGCAAAAACCAGCACAGTTCAGTTCTGGAGTCAGGTCAATGCTAGCACCTGGAAAGCCTTCCCCAGGAATGCTTTCTGCAGGATCAGTCAATAGCCTGTAAAATTTTGCATTCATAACATGGCTCTGTGTCTCTGCCACACTCAATAATCAACTCACCTTCTCATGACCACTACTCCCTCCTCATCTCCCCTGAACTATGAGCATTTAGATTCAACAGAGAGTTTCTCTTTCTATTGTTCAGGAAGTTTACAAGCAGAATACAAGGAATACAACTCTACAAGGAGAATATAGTGTTTTCCCTTTTAATACAGCAAGTGTGAACCCTACAGGTATACAAAACAGACTTGGTCTCTTTCCAGATGTCTTCCCCCGCTCCATTCAAAACGTAAGCTCTAGTGCCTTCCATTATACACTGGAGAAGTAAATCTTTGCCCACTGGTAAAAAGGAAGATTATTATTTGACTGTTTCAAGACTCATCAGTTCTCATTCTCTGGTTCCCATGGAAACTATACCCAGTGAAGTTTGAGAGGGGCTTTGTGTGCAGCAGAAATGAAAATAATTATGGAGAGAATTAGGTTTTTGCAGGGGAAAATCTTAAGTAATTTTCAAATTTTGTCCAGACCTTGGACAGCAAATTATCCACTAGTTTCACTTTTGCCAAATAATAAAGTAGTAATGAGTACTTTACCCTGTTGATTTTTAATGAGATTTTTTTAGGGAAAAAAATATACTGGAATAAAGAAGTGTATTTTATCTGAACAGAGACCAATGTAATCATCATAAAATAAAGAGTACATGATTAGGCTGGAATTAGTCCAGCAATGTTTTCTTATAGAAGTTATATCTAAATTTAAGGATAAAATTCTGTCGTGAGAGGTGGATCTACCATCTCCCTTGAAACAGTGAAACTGCTTTACTGTACCTCTAATATAAATTAATTTGATGGAGCAAAAAGTAAACTGGCCCCACATCTTCAACAGAAAAATACAGATGGAAGAGGTTACAGTGAAAAAATGAGAGGGAAAAAAAGGGTTGACTTAAATACAAACTTTTCTGAGATGTATGAGCGCTCTATTAAATTCTGGTCCTTAATGAATGAAAAGCAGTAGATTCAATAACGACAGTATTTCCTACAAAAAAACCACCAAACCTATGTTTATAATTGAATCTAATTATCTTCTGTAGAAAGAAGTTATACGGGTTTAAAACAAGACGGATGTTTGAAAGAAGTGGTTGTAATGATAAGCAATATTACAGAGACATGACTATCAGGTAAAGTATTACAGAAATTATGATTAGTAACTATTTAATTTTTTTTTTTTAAGATTTGGAAATAGAATAGGCAAAAAGACAGGAAAAGAAGCAAGTACACTAACATGAGACCCTATTCAGTTAAGACTACACTCAACAGAGAACTTGAACATCTATATAATTGTATAGCAATTCCAAAACCATAAACCAGGCTTCTACAAGTGCCTACTCCAAAGGGCATCTCCCACTTAAATCTGGAAGTTTTCTAAAAATTCTGCTTCTGTACAAGCCAGAAATGAAACATCTTGGCAGTTGTGTCACTTGCCTATTCTAACTGAAGACCCAAAACTCCCAGGTGACACTGGTCCCCAAGGAGCCAATACCTGCACTCAGAACACACCCAGACTACACCTGGAGCTCACAGTACTTCACCAAATGAAGATGTAAACATTTTCTTTTAAAACACAGACAGAGAGGATGAAGTTGTTGCAAGAGTTTATTTTCATAGAGTATCCTGCTGGTTAGAGCACTCACTGGAAAAAAACATGAGACACGTGGGTTAAAGGCCTCTTCAGCACGAGGAGGTTGAGGAGGTTCCTCTCTCACCTCCTCTCTGTCTCCTGCCTTAAAAACGTGCTTAAATACCAGGCTGGAGGGTAGACATAGAAGAGAGGGAGGGGAACATGAAAGAATGCATATTTACCCCGAGTAGTTAGGGCTGTCACCTGAATGACAAAAATACAGATTGGACCCCTTGGACTTGTTTTGGAGTTGTGTTTAAAACGCACAAACAAGTCTGGAAGCGAGGAGCGAAGTCCAGAAGTTACCCCTCTCTGCCAGGACAGCCAAGCCATGAGTCATCCTCCATGAGGCCCCAGGACTCCCAGCCTACTCACGCAGCCTTGCAGCACAGCTCCCTGCCCAGCTGCAGCCTCCCGGGCAGCCTGCTACCCTGGCCGTTCCCCCAGCACCTGAGATGCAACTGCAACATGCCCAAGTGAGCAGCAAACCTTCTCAGTCAATGCTTACGCTACTGATTCATGTATAAGGTGTGTGAGGAAGAGATAAACCACCATGGGTTTGGTGGGGGGTTGTGTGTTGTTTGTTGGTTTGTTTTTTTTTTTTTTAAATAAAAGACATAGAAGGATAAGAGCATGTACCAAAGCTCAGAGCTTGCATGCACTGGCAGGAGGGGCAGCGTGCCAAGGGAAGGAGATGCCTCTGGCCCACAGAGAGCTAAATGCCAAAGCTGCAGAAGGAGGCAGGAGTCCTGAAACATCCCTGTTCTTGCTAATTGGCTCGGAGCAGCTTCCTGCTGAGAGTGCTGACACTTTCTGATCACCCTTCCCCATATGCAACATCCATCACTCCAATAGTTTAACAGAGGTAGAGTGCCAAACACCTGAAAGTTATGCACTGAAGCCTGCTATTTCTTCACTCTGAAGGCTATGGAATTCTAGCCTCTATGGACCACTGTTTTCCCTTTGCTAAAAATAGATAAAAAATAAGCTTTGTATTCCACTGGGTTGGCAAGAATACAATTACTGAACATTGAGATGCTCAGGCATCCAGTAATGAGAGTTGTAGCACAGGATAAAACTCATAGAGATAAGATCCCTGCTGAAATCTTACCTGTGCAAGCTATAAACCTAGCTGAGAAGGGTAACCTGAATGTGATACAAAACTATTAGAACATTGAGTTGGTTAAAATAGAATGACCAACCAACACTGGGGGAGGAAATTACCCCTACAGGAAATGCTAAATCACAAGCTTTCTGCACAAAAGCAAAAAGCAGCAAAACCACCTTCAAAATTCTCTCCCAGTTCTGCTACATACATGAAAGAAAGACAGTGACAGCCTAGGCCAATACTTATCCCTTCACAGCAGCACAGCATAAATAAGGAAATCATAAGGAACTGGCACAACCAAAACAACACATACATTTTTATTGCTAGACCGGGGAGGGATGAAGGACTGCAGAAGTTAAAAACTTTGCATAAAACAGAGTGGAGCTCAGACTTTGACCCTGCTGCTAGGGCTGCTTGGAGAAAGACACTTCTGCTTCATGAAAGCTGAGATTTCAAAATCTGGCTTTAAGCCAAACCAAGATAGAATTTTCCAAGCTGATGGTTTCCAAACATGACTTTTGGAAAACAAGCAAGAAGCTTGATTTTTCCGTCCAGTAATGATCCTGTAATACAAAAGCAGTATTTGTCATAAACCCACAGAATTTAGACTTTAGCATCAGATTTTTTTTTAATTTTTGTCAATGCAACTTAAGTTGTAACTACATGGTTTGATAAAACTTCCAAAAAGAACTGTATTTTTCAATAAATTTCTCTGTGAAGTTTCTGTTCTTAACTACTCACAAGTAAGATAATGATGAAAACAAAACCACAAAAAGGCAGGAACGGGACACAAAGATCAAATCAGAAAATAACTACTAACCAAGAGAAAAGATGGATCTTTTAAAGCATGAGAATGAATAAAGTATGAAGGCTATGTACCTTACCTTGTCTCAAGAGTATATCTATCCAGAGTTCTGCAGAGGTTCACAATGGTAGTGATTGCCATTAAAAGTACACTGATATGGACAAGACTAGTGGACTGTGTGCATAAAGCCTTAATAATTCAGTAAGACGAGCAAATATACTATAGTTCATCAAATTAAATAGTTCATTTCTCATGTTTTTGCCAAGCTGTCTCTGCTTTACCACTGTGCCACAGGAGCTTCAGCACACATTAATAGCAGAGCCTCACTCCTGTATGTAATTGAAGTCACAGACTGAAACACAAAGATAGTACATCTAAGGTTTCCTAACCTCCTCTTCTGTCAGGCACAGAAATTCATTTGAGAAGTTGCCCATTTTTCAAGTGAAACACATACATTCTGTCTTATATGTATAAATACATGAAAAATAGAATAGGCAGATAAAAATAAGTTCAGTCTGGGAAAGCCCAGAATTTTCAAGCACTCACCACTGTGAACTGTTAAGAGCTGAAGAGCTGTTTAGCAGAGGCCCCAGTCTGGAAGCCTAAGGTTGCCATCTTTTGGAACTGCATGTGAATTGTGTAGCTCTCACACAGTGCCATCTCATGAGGTGAAGAAACAGCAGTAGCTTAGTGAAAAAAACTTCGGATCTGAAAAATTGTCTGTACAGCTGAAAAGTCTTTACCTTAATGTGTTTTAATCACTAGTAGCATCCAACTTCAGAAGAAGTTCCCATGCTTTTCTTGTCATCAGTGCTTACATCACCTAGGTAAGTTCAGTAATGGTTCTACAGGACCCAAAACCAACCTCCATCTTATGTGGACATGCCTCAGCATCTGCTTTTTGAAGGGAATATACAGAAAGGCTTTCCATTTTAACTCCCACCCAGTTCCTCTGCCTTGTCCTCATGCTCCTTTCAAGTCTCTTCCTCCTCATCCTGGGTGAGAGCTGGCCCAGTGCTGATACAGGAGCTTTCCCATCTCCCTTCTGGTATGGTGTTACTTACTCCTTCCCTTGTATGTCCCTCTCTGCACTCCAGCCTCCCCTAATCATGCAACTTGTGTAGTTCTCACAGAAGATGCCATCTTTGCTCTCCTTCATCCAGTGTGCAGCAAATGGGACAAGAGGCAGCCTGTGTTTCTCTCCTGGCCAAGACACATCCTTGCAGCTCAGAATCCAGAAACTGTCAGCAGATTAAACTGTTTTCCAGAATGATAAGATTCAGCTCTTATCCTCAGTTTCAATAGGAGTTGTTCCTGAGCTTAATGAAATTTTAATTTAAAGATATTGTACAAAAGTCATACACACCACTCTAGAGATGGAAATAGTATCTGTATAAAGTGCTTTTCTTAGTAACATCTCGTGGTGGATATGCCTGGTACAGCTGGTGACTGCGGAAATTGGATTATGAATGACATGGGGACCATACCAGCCAAAGTTCACTATATTCATACTTTATTTCAATTCTCTGGTTTCTGTCAAGCCAAACTTTGTAAGGTGTTGGCAAAGATGGCCAACATTCTTCCAGGCTATATTAAGTAAAATGTTGCCAGCAGGTTGACAGAGGTGATCCTTTCCCTCCCTCTACTCAGCACTGGTAAAACACTGGAATATTGAGTCAAGGTCTGCCCTCCCCCCAGTGCAACATAAACATTAAACTGAAACAAATCACACAAACACATGGAAGTGCCAATGAAGATGACTGAGTGACTGAGGCACTTGGCATATGATAGGCAGGCTGGGAGAGCTGGGGCTGTTCTTGGAGAACAGATTGGAGATAGAAAGCTCAGGGGGATCTTGTCAATTTGTATAAATATTGGATGGGAGTGTGTAAAGAAGATGGAGCCAGGCTCTTTTCAGTAGTTCCCAATAACAGGATAAAAGCAACGGACACAAGTCAAAATACAAGGAATTCCACTTCCATGTAAGAAAACACTTTTTGACTATGAGGGTGGCCAAACACTGGAACCTTGCTCTAAACTAAGGTCTAAACTTCCTATCAGCTCATAGTGACCACATATTTGCTTTCCATAAATATGTCTCCATGACTCTTTTCCCTCAAAGGCACTGAAAAATCTCCACAGTTACAATCCTACCAACCTCCAAGTCACACTGTAAAGCTCCTGTTACGCAGTCTGCAAAACTCTAAATTATTGGGTTGTTGATGGGTTGTGACTTCTACTGACCCAGACACTCTCACTGCCCCTTTTAGTCCTCCTGTGTTCCTGCATTCTTCTGTCATCTAGTTTTATACTTAGTGTGCACACTCTGAGAGTTAGAACTGGCTTTTATCCTGCAATTATACAGCCTTAAGCACCTTATGCACACCTAGAGGTCCTAGATTACTATTGTAAAAGCAAACAGTAGTAAAACTGCCCTGTTGATGTAAGAGAGTGCATTATCTATCACTTTCATTTTTAGATACTTGTTCAAGAAGGTTTTCATCATGGAAGACATTTTTTTCACTTAAGTTTAGCCATTTAACTGCCAGAGACCTCATGGAAAGACAGATTAGCATCATCAGAAAGGTAATCATCTCATTTACCTCTAGAGACTTATCTCAACCTAGTATGATCCTGCCTCTCCCTCTTAATTTATTAGAAAGTGAGCATAGAGACAAAATGTAGCCAGCTGAGATTATGTGAAAAGGCAACCTTTTGACAAGACATAAATCTACATAATCATCAGTTAAAATCTAGCTTTGAAAATTTTTACTTAGATGGCCTGAACAAATTGTCGTATTTTCTTTTTCCCCCCAAAATATCAGAGAGTAATATAAGATCTCTTATAATACCTCTTTCATAAGGTTTAGTTACAGGATTATGCCTTTTTAGTTGCTATTTTTCTTCACAGAAGCTGAGAGATGCCAGTGTGCATCTACTTCTTTGTGTACTGACACTGCTTTTTGAGGAGCAACCATTTTTCTCAACCCATATTGTAAAGTGTTGCCTTGACTTTTGCAGTTCTGGATGTTGTCATTCTTTTGTAGCTAGTTTCTCACATTCTTCTATGCAAACATGGCCATGTTATTGTAAATGTATCTTATCATTTACATTCCTTTCTCCTGGACACAGAACTTTGATGGACATTTCCTTTGACCACTGTGATTAAGGGAGGAAGAACTTATTTCCTCCAATGAATAGTGATTTCTAAATGTATATAAAATAAAGAAGGTGGGTCTTGCCCCCCCTTCCTTCTCTCTCCTCCTTGCTGGTAACAGGTGTCTCTGTCTCTTCTTTCGTGTCGTTACTGTGACAGTAAAGCTCCTATGAAACACAAAAAGCCACTCAACTGAGCCGTTCCAGTTTCAGTTAAACTTGCTTAAGATCTGGCTTAGGCATTCCTAAGATATCCTCCAATGCTTTGTAACTTAGACAAAATTGAAGTAGCACCAATAACCTAAAATTCTGTTGAGGACTCTGACAGTACTGCTAGACAAACTGCAACAGTTCTGGCAAGTAAGTGCTCCTGTAAATGATATTCAGTATTCTGACATTAATGTTTGGGTGAGGAAAAGACCTGTTAGAAGTAATAATGGATGACTGTTGAGGTACAGAAAATGCTGAACTCCAGCAGTCTGTGATTAACAACTTACACAGCCAAGCAATTAACTCTTGCCTTTGCAATATAACTTAAGTTACAAAATGCCAGTGAGAAATAAGAGTTTTACTCCACAACAAGCAAACCAAGGCTGTACAGTGGCCTACACAATTTGAAGCTAATTTTGAGTAAAAGAGATTGAGAGAGAGAACTTCTTTTCTTTGTTGTGGAATTCAGTCATGCAGAGAGAGAACAAGTGTTTACTATTCTTTCAGAAAAAAAGAAGCATCTGTGATGATTGCCAAGAAGAACTCGCTCACTTTAATGATGTGCAAAATCTTGGTCATGGGCTGGAATTGTGTAGTTGCATTTGAATTTCAGTAGGAACAGTGTAAAAACTATTTGTGCATATATAGTGGTCATCTCCAGGGCTACTCAAAGGAGACAGAATTAATTTTGGACCTTGCTGTGCTTTGTAAGTTTATAATAATGCAACTACAGGATTGACAAGGATTAGATCTCTTCATTTTTGGAAGGATGAAGGAGAGAAAAAGGGACAGGCAGGATTTAGGTTCGGTTTCAGCAGCTTTAACTCATATCTAAGCATGATTTTACTCCACTAAATAGTCTTAGTAATCTTTACAATTAAGTAGTTACAAAAGAGTCTAATGCTTCATAAAAAAATGTAGAAGGGATAAAAAACCCACATCACACAGGCTTTTGAACATAGATATCAATTCAAGATTTAACGGCATCTTAAAATCAAAAGACAACTTTGTTGGCAGCACACTTCTCAAGATTATTCTAAAGAATCTAATTTTGAATATAATTTATGTTGTTCTTGATATGAACTCATAAAGCCAGAGCTTTGCTAAAACAGAGTTCAAGTTACAGACATTAAAAAGGAGGTAATGATATAACATCTTTCATCTCTGGCAAAAATTGTAGAATCATAGAATTGTTTAGGTTTGAAAAGACCTTTAACTTCATCAACAACTCTAACCCCTAAGCCAGCACTGCCAGGTCCACCACTAAACCCTGTCCATAAGCACCACATCTACACATCCTTTAAACACCTCCAGGGATGGCAACAGCCAATTTCCTGGGCAGCCTGTTCCAGTGCTTGGCAACTCTTTCAGGTGAAGAAATTTTTCCTGATCTCCAGTCGAAACCTCTCCTGGTACAACCTGAGGCCATTTCCTCTTGTCCTTCCCCTGGTTACCTGGGATAAGAAGTCAACTCCCACCTGGCTACAAGCTCCTTTCAGGTAGTTGTAGAGAGCAATAAGGTCCCCCTGGGCCTTCTCTTCTCCAGGCTAAACACCCCTAGCTCCTTCAGCTGCTCCTTGTGAGAATTGTGCTCTATATAATACTAAATATTCTCATGAATAATGGCTAGTTGAACTCAAAGTAAGCAGCTGAAGTAAAACTGAACATAACTTCCTTGGTTTTATTTCTATAATAATTACAGGAGTCTGTGAATCGGTGAGATCTTACAGAGAGAGAATATACTATGTTCCATGAATGTTCCTGTCCCAATATTTAAAGCTTAAAGATAAAGCTCAACCATAATGTGGCAGTCACATTTCTAACACTTGAAGTCAGTTGAACAGTAATTTGATCATATGAACTCTCATTGCAAGTCAGGGCCTGTCTTGTCATGCATATCTCTATACTTTCTGCAGGCACAAAAAAATATGCATTTGGTCTATACAAGCCAACATTTGTTACACGATTGTCAAAGGTTCTTTGTACCTATTTTGAAAGCATAAACAGGAAAGGCACTGAAATGCCAATTAAAAGCCATAATTTGCTGTCACACCTACTTAAATATCAAGATCTTCAGTCTGGGAATTTCAATGGGAATATTCAGCTCTGTTCAACTATGCTTAATACCTGACTGTGTTTATAATCTCTCACAGCAGTTGCCCCCATTCAAAAGCACTTTTCTGTGCTTTTACTCAGCTCCAGCATCCTCGTGTTTGTCAGAACAACGCATCTATCATTTTGTAGTCATTCTTCTCTCCCACTTCTCTGAGTATTTTGCCAAGCCCTGTTGATTCCCCCTTTATAATATGTCCTTGAAAAACAAGCAAGTCCTTTCTCTCACTTGCTGTGGCTGAAACCTTTGCCTGAGTTCTGTCTGTCTTTCTTCTGAAGTTCCTATGCTACTGCTACCTCCTCTGTTGCCTTTTCTAATTCCTACTTGGTACTCCCACAATTGCTACAAACCCTTTCACAAAAGCATTCCCTCTTACAAACCATGAATCACCTCACAAGTTGCCTCCATCCTAGTGAGCAAAGATTTCCAGTTTTGCTTATCCTATTATTTCTGATCTTTCATATTTTTCTTTCAATCTTGTATTCAATTGTATTGGCATTTCCAAACTGATTCCATTCTGGCATTGGTAATGCAAAGTCACTTCCTACCCCCTGCAACAATCTTCCACTGTCTCCTTCCAGAACGTATCACTACATATAAATCATTATTCTACACACATCCTTTGGGGATTTTTTTCCCCCCAAGAAAAGTTGGGTTTGAGTATTCCTGAATCAAACAAGAACTTCTGCACACAGCTTTCTACACTGCCCGTGTGACAGGCTCACATTAGAACTTCATGGTGAATTAAATACTGTAATTTCTGGCTTAATGCAGCTGATCTGCTACATAAAGATCCTCCTACACAGTAAGTTCTCTCATGCAGAGATTTTGTCTTTGTTCTGACACTTTGCTGAGAACACACGTTCTTTAGTTCCTATAATATAGGACATTTATTCCTTGTAAAAACAAAATAACTCCCTGCCTTTCCCTTCCTGCCAAAAATACAAACTACCCTCCCTTTCCCTCCCTCAAATAAAAGCCAATCAACAAACCTCTAATTAAACTAAAGAACTTGTATCTTTAGCTTGCCTGGTGGCAACAATTTTACAACTCAGGGCATAGCATATGCTTAAAACGGAATGTTGCTTTTACATGGAAAATATTCAATTTTTTTCTCTAGATAGACACTTTGGAGTGGTGTAACTTTTATAAAATACAAAAAATATACACAATAAAATATGAATTTTTCTTGTATTTTAACTATGGCTGTAGTTTCCAATTAAGCTACTTGTGCCTTACTGAGAAAAAAAAAAAAAAAAAAAAACCACCAAAAATCTTCTGTGTATGACATTGCCCCAAAATGCCCATGTTTGGGAAGGTTGGCAAGGATCCAACAACTTTAGAAAACATGGTGGGCAGGAGTGTTCCCCTGTCCTGTGGCAAAAATATACCTTCAGTGTACAAAGTCACTGTTTTGTAATTTGACTGGAGTGCAAAATACTTCAGTTCTACTTTTTGTCTGTACCCTTACAATGTAGTGCAACTTCATACAAGTCAAATCACTGAATACCTCTCTGCTCTATCTTCATAAACTCTATGGGAATGCTTCTCAGTAGGTTTTAACATACATGGTTGCTACAATAGGTGGCAAAATCCTGGGCTTTGCAGAAATGACTGACCTGCTTCAGAGCATCTCCCCTCTTCACACTTACTTTTAGGATTCAGTTTACTGACTTGTAAAACTCAACTGAAGGGAACTGTTTTCCTTGAATTCCAGAATATTCTACTGGTTGTGTACAGCTCATTATTTCACTGTCAGGACTGGGGGCAAAGTTGCTACAAGTCTGTTACTGGCAAAGTTGCTACAAGTCTGCTGGTTAAAATCTTTTAGCCTAAAGATAAACAGAGCTGTCACCTTCAGTAAGGTAAAAAAAACACTTTTGTCTTGGCATACACAAGGTACCTGAGACTTTTCTTCACGAAGTTCACTCCTCTAGGCCTAGATAACCAGAGTGACAACATGTATTCACAATAAGATACAGGAAGGGAATGTATTACAGAAAGGATGAAAATTACAAACGAGCCAGGCTAACCCTCAAAACCTGGGCACTAATCTCTCCCACCACCATTCTGGGCATACAGCTCACTCCTCCCAGCAGCCAAACTACATCATGTGGCAAGAAAGAACACAAGAGACTGTACAGAGACAGGCAGAGAGGTCTAAATATTGCCCTGCAATTTTCACAAATCTGCACGCAAAAGAGCAAACCCTTTTCTGCAGGAACATTTTGGAGAGAGCAGGCTACACTTAATACATGTAAGGAAATACAGTGCACACATTATTTTGTAGAGTTAAAGAAGGAAGAGATTGACAAGGGGCCCATAATTAAAAATTGGAAAATTATTTGCTCTGTATTATATGTCTGTAGTAAAATTGTATGCATAAATTAAGGTTGCATTTTAAATATTTGAAGAAAAGCAACTGAGAGATTTAAAGGTAAAAGTTCTAATCAGATGGAATAGGAAGATACACACACGCTAAAAAAAGATTTAAAACAAATCTTCAAAATAGTTCAGAGTTGCTGGGGGAAGTAGAAGTCTTACTCTGGTTAAAACAGGAAAACTCAGAATACCAGCTGATACAATATTAAATCAAGAAGCTTTATATCTGTGGTATGTATTTGGCATAGAATTTGCTTTGCAGCAGAAAATGGCACAGATAAAGTTTTTCATTGTGCAGAACAACACTTCAGTGCAATGAAATTCAATTACATTTAAAATCCAGATTTGCCAACAATGCAAAAACTATGGAAATGACAGATCATGACCACAATTTGACTTAAAAATCTGTAATAATGCTGCACTTAAATTCAATCTCTTGCAAATTACTTCAGTTCAAAAGACAGCTAGGATCTATTGAAAAATAATATGTGAATGCTTAAGAGAATTATTATAAAAGCCTGAGGAATCATAATACGGCTTCCTTTTCCAAGACATGGGAAATGAGGACTGTCGGGTACTAATGATGTTCCATGGTCAGATTTATTAACCTGATGTTGTTGTAAGAATTTACAATACTCAGATTTTGCAGAAAAAAATCCAGAAAAACTGTGTATAATAATATAGTTTCACATAATCCAAACACTTTGCATGAATGCAAAAACAGTGGGCTGCCAGAAAGCTGTAGTTTATTTCCATGTGACAAATAGAGGAGCAAACCTAGAAGAGTCAGAAATCACCTTCCTTCTCCTGTTGCAGAAGAAGCTGAAAAGAAGAATTTTGAATCCTACAGATCTGAAGCAGTGTGTATGGAAAGGACTAGATCCAAAAATCTGATAATAAAGGAAAGCTTTGCCAAATTTTCAGTCCTGCACAAATCTCTTCTAAAAGTGAGGCTTACAGGACTTCTGCCTTCCATATTACCCCTTCCTTCTCCACCTCCCTGATTGTAGGCCTAGATTTAATAGCATTCCCAGTTCACAGCGGTAATGCCCACCTTCATTCACTAGATAAAAGCACTATTTGCACTCTAATGCAATAACTATACTCTTCATCTACCTTGATACTTTAACATTCACATGATTTACTGTCATCAGATATGGAAACCTTACTCAGAGAAAGGAAAAAACCTGTCCAAGATGGGTAAGCGAAAATCTTGAAACATGAATGCTCAGAAAAAGACCAATGCATTAACTCTTTGGGCACACAAATTTAAAATTATCTAATTTTCCAGGGTGCCAAATTCTCAATTCCTTCTGAAGTCAATGAGAGTAGTAAAGAACAAGACCCTGCCTAGGCTGCTCCTTCCCAGATTAATTTCTACTTTCTCTGATCATCTGCCTTTACATGACTGGTCCTCCACCTCTCCAGATGAAACGCTGCAATTCAGTAACTCACTGTTATATTTTCCCCCTCAGGATCTGTAATACTTCACAAGCTGAGACATTTGGCAACTGCTAGTTGCTTTACAAGCCAAACAACACCACAACACAGTGATACAGGATTAGCTTCTCCTAAACAAAACATATCTCACTTGCCAAAAGACATAAGCACTGCATACATGAAAACATAGCAGTTAAACAACAGTTACCTGAGCACAACCTTGTTTATATGTGGCATTTTTTCTGAAAACTAAAAACATCTGGCTTCTTTAGAACTTATTCTCTGGGGAAAAAATGTTAATATTTGCAGCTCCCAGTCAATATACATCTCACAAAAACACATCCACACAAGACACAAAATTAGTCTAGGATCCTTTATATGAACTCTACTCAAAACTAGTTCAGATGTGTGTGGATAAGGCACACCTTCAGATCCCAGTTTAGACGGAACCACATTCAACAATCCTGAAACTAAAGCTGCATTCCACCCTTCCAGCCTCCATGTTCTCCTCGTTGTAAATCTGATTATTGTACTCTGTGGCATGCTCTTTATTTTTTTAGTGTTTCTTAACTGCTCTCCTCAAAGAGTCACTTTCAGCCTGGATCTCTCCATGTAAGGTAATACCTCACATAAGCACACTGGAGAGCACATGATACTTACAAAAAACATACAAGTATTTCACTGTTCCTCCAAGCAAAGCTCGTTCTGGAACAGAAAGAAAACTTCTTGTTTGTTCTGTGAGAACCTTGGCCCTTCCTCCTAACATCACTTTCAAATTTCATGCCTTCAGGCTGAAAACATTCAATTTTTCATCAAATTGTTTTCTTAGCTCTGCATGTAACACACCTGTCACAAACTTTTGCTCTGCTCCTTTGAGATGTTTCTGCAACTCCTACTCAAGAGCTGACTCCAGGTAAAAATCCAACACCCTCCTTTATTCATCATCTAGGATGTATGATTAACTTGTTTTTTTCAAAGATGTTGCCTTAAGCTCTGGGTGTTGACTACTCTCAGAAGAACTACACCTCTTTCAGTGTTGGCCCATGTTTCCACTTCTTTGGGCTGAGGATTCCTAATGAAGCTGTATCTATGTGTTACACAATCTAGCCATGATACTGATATCCAAGTTTGATACCTGCAAGAGTTCCTGCTAGGTGTGTTCCATTCCCCAAATTATTCATAGATTCCATCTTGACAAGGGAACTATTTCTCCAAAGCACCACTGACTTATTGCATCAAACATAATAAAGACTTTAAGGTCAGAGATGTATGCAGCCTCACCTATGACGATACACAAGAAATCCTAAAGAACCTGCAACTTTCAGTGTAGTTACATTTCACAGACACTAAGTTACATTTGGTGCAAATTCTGGTTCTAGAGCAACGTTGGCCCTTTCTAGCAAATCTTGTAATAAATTTGGCCAAGGAAGAAGAGATGGACATTATTGCCAGAGATTAGGATTTGCTCACTTTGCAGTCACCAATGTGAATCAATTCATTGTGTCATCTAGGCCATTGTTTTCTGTAATAATTCTTTTTGAGCTACTTCATCCTGAGAATGTATCATCACGCAGCTGCACTCTAGGGCCTATGCTCTGTTAAAAAAAAAAAAAAATTCAAACAATAAATATTCTCCTGTTTCCACAAAAAGGACCTCTGAAGTACAGAGGATCTTAGTTATATTATCCACAAAAGGTGCATAGCTTTGGTCAGCAGCATTTTAGCAGAATTTAGAAGCTCTCATTTTTCAGCCATTAACTCTGATAATTGTATTCCACATATAATTTTGAATAGACACTCACTCTTTCCTTCCCAGATGGGGGAAGTTTGTCTTGCTGTGGATTACAAAAAAGACTGAAACAAGGAATTTTTGTAGATAATTTAAGAACTGATGAACAATGAAGACACAAGAATTAATTTAGAATTCTTAACTAATTTAGTCATCAGATTAACTTCTCTATGGAGAATTTACAACAAATTCAGCCAGTTTAAACCTAGAAGTTTAAGAATGGTAGAGCTCCCAGAAAAGATGAGGAAAATATTCATTTAGTCATACTTACACTGGACTAAGAACCTTACTAATCTGAGTACTACAGACAGACATTTAAGAGGTTCAGCTAACGGTTCTGGTACTATTCTTTCCCCCATGATAAATCAGTATATTTACAGTATTTATTCTCTGTGCCATTTTTCAAGATGCAGCTTTTGCCAATAGAGAGCAATGAAAGAAAAAATCAAACTTACCACTGTCTAGCTATCTTTGTATCTTTCTAGAATAGCAGTTTGAAACACAGAGAGAAATATTAATGCTTTAAACTAACATGTTCCCTAAAAGCTTTGACCACAGAAAAATTGTGATAGAAACCACAGTCAATATTTTTTTTCCAAACTATAGTATAAGCCATCAGTGAGCACCCAGCAGCATGTTTGAAATGGAAGCTTTTCATAAAAGAAAAGCACAGCTCAATATTATTTCACTCGTTGCTACCTGACAGTGCCTTGAAGTGAGAAAAAGAGGCAAATATGGGCTATTTGTACATGTAAAGGAGTGAAAGTTCTCTATATTGTTGACAAGAAGCAGTATTTCTGGTGCAGTAGAGCATGTCTTAGAAGCCACAAGAACTATGCAGACATGTGAAACTATAACCTCTAAAATAAAGCCAAAGTCACTGTCACACAGGGCTGCTGGCTATACAAGTGCTGCTTCAGCAAACTGAAGTCGCCTGTGGGCTGTTTTAACTTACAGTGCACTTCTTATTTCTTCCAAGTTCTTTTTTTAAAATTTCTTCCTGTTTATCACTTCTATATTTGGATATATGTAACCTTCTTTCTCTGAACACATGGTATTTTCCAAAATAATTGCCAAATTCTAGAGACAACTACTACATTATATAAATCGATCTTTTGAGCTCCTTTGTACACTTTAGTAACATCCAGTAAAAGATAAAATACATTGGCTAAATTAGTCAAAACTCAGCTTATAAAATCTATTTCTGTTCAACCCTAAAACTTATTTTTGAATAATGTGCTTTGTTTCAATAAGCATCTGTTGGGTGCAGTTGACATAATACCAAAATTCTTAATCCCCTAATTTTAAAAGATTTTTTGTTATATATAGTATCCTGTTGCACTGCTGCATATAAAACATCTAGTTAAACACTACATAAAAACAAATAGCGCACTGCAGTCACAAATTACTACATTAACATGCCAAAAGTCTTCCAGTAAACATGAGAAAAACAGAAGTACAAAAGAAATAAGAATCCTTGGAATGTAATGAAAAGTGGTATTCTAAACTCCTCAGGACTTGCAAACTGGAACAAGAATTCCAGTTGTTCTATTTTTGCCTTACAGAATGACTTGGTATGCAAGTTGCTAACCTTACTGGGAGCTATACAACAATATACAAATATGTTACTCACAAGAGTGCAAAAAAAGGGTCTACTCTTCCTTCTTTTGTTTAGGTGGGCTGATCTCCAGAAACACTACACTTGCAAGCATTCAGTACCTACAAACATCAAGCTGGAAGTGCCTGTGCTCTAAAAGACAGAGGCAAATGGATTAGGTTGTATTCTTTCTGCATGAAGTTGACCAGCTAAAAGTTCCAACTTCAAGAAACAATGAACAAACAAGCCGTGGATACTCACCCACATGCAAGTGCTGTCATGAAAGACGCAGTGGGACAAGGCAGGCTTTTGTGGCACTCTGTTACATACCCACACATAACCTTTTCTTCTCAGGCAGTGCATCTCTCAAACACGTTCTTTCTATGCACAGGTGGCAGAGCACTGAACACTACTGCACTGCTGCTACTGCATCAAAGAAAATGTCCACAGTGTTATTGTGTCTATAGGAGTAACAACTCAACATGCAATACTTGGAAAGAAAATGGTAATTAATAAGTCGATGGCAGTACAGATGTTTACAAAAATCGGACTCTTCCCTAGCATAACAATTATTGTTGGCAAGCTACCACTGTTCTCACTTGTTAGTCTAAACATTGCCATCACAGGATGAGCTGGCTGTCCAAGATGCTTATGGCACAGCTGCACCTGTATGGCTTTATATACTTACATAAGGGAATGAATCAAAAAAATCACATTAACTTCAGAGTGGAAGTAGGCCTTCTCAAAATTATAAAGTGCCACAAAACAGAAGAGTACTTCTAGGCACAGGCAAGGGAAGGAGTGTGATTTATGCTCTTAAATATCTATGTAGTCAAATTAAAAATTAAATATATTCTGATGTCTCAGTGGAAAGAGAAGAAAAAAATCTTTTATCTGGGATAATGAGGTGGCTGACTAAAACACCAGAGTATTTTGCATCTTAATGTCAGGCAGAATATTTTTATTGAAGAGGCTCTTGCTATGTAAAGTTCCCTTTCATGAGATGGATTAATGGAAATTTAGAGCTATAACAAGACTAAAGCCAGATAGGGCAAAATCTTCTACAGTTGTCTTTTTTCCTTTGCTTATAAGGGGTTCAATAAGGTCATTACAATTTGAGTAAGACAGATTATATTTCTTTCTTCCAAATCTCAAAAGCATACAATTATTATTACTTTTTTTGCAAATACATTTGGCTTGCTAGAGTGGAAATGCTTATGAAATTTCATGAGAAATCAAAATTCTCTACGCAAAATGAAGGAAGGCTATTTTCATGGATAATGGAAGACTTACTGCAACTTTCAAATATCAAACATGACAATCCACCAGAATAAGAAAATAAAAGTAAAAATGGATCTATTTGTTGAGATGGGGCTTTAGTTGTGGAATATGTAGTTCTAATACAGGGACTACTCTTATATGTATTGTACAGAAAACTGAGAGAGAGTAGCTTCCTGAAAGAAAATGCTGTATTTACATAGCACCTTGTCTTAAGTAGCTATATATGACATATACATACACCTACCCTCCAAATACATCACCATTGCCAAGAACTACATTTGACAATATTCTTTTGTCCTCCACAGAGGGATTTGCTTTCACAGCTCGGCAGACTGCCATAACTTTTGGGCTATGCCACAGACCTTAAACAGCAGTCAAAACCCAGTAATGAGTCCAGAAAGCATAATGCAGACAGTGGCAGTGAGACAGCGAGGAATGGTCAGACCTGACACAGGAAATTGGATACAAGTCTCTACATACAGAGTACCCTGGAGCTGGGACTCCAGCCAACACCTCCAGAGACCCCACTCACAACTCCACCAGCTGCAGGAACAGCTGCTGAATGCTGGAAAAAACCCCCCACCTTGGTGTAGAGTAGGGATATAAGCTTAAAATAGGGTAAGATGTTCAGAAAACTGCTGTTGCAAGGGCTTTCACCATGATGCCCTCCAAGAGCACACCACATCTGTCTGCACCAGGCAATCCTGTGAGGTGTCCTGTCCTGCTCTGTGCTGATGTCACAGAATCACAGAATTGTTGGTGTTGGAAGGGACCTCCAGAGATCATCTAGTCCAATCCCCTTGCCAAGGCTGTGTCACCTAGAGCAGGTGACAGAGGAAAGCATCCAGGTGGGTTTTGAATGTCTACAGAGGGAGACTCCATAATCTCCCTGCATTCCAGCCTGTTCAGTGCTCTGCCACCCTCAGTGTAAAGTTCTTCCTCATGTTCAGGTGAAACTTCTTGTGTTTTGGTTTATGGCCATTGCTGCTTGTCCTGTTGCTGGACACCACTGAAAAGATTCTGGCACCATCCTCAGCGCCCACCTTTTTACATATTTATATGTACTAATGAGATCCCCTCTCAGTCTTCTCTTCTCCAGATTGAGCAGGCCCGGGTCCCGCAGTCTCTCCTCATAAGAGAGATGCTCCAGACCCGTAATCATCTTTGTGACCCTCTGCTCGACCCTCCTCAGTAAGATGGGGTAAGGCGTTCAGAAAACTATTCTTGCAAGGGCTTTCGACACAATGTTATCCAAGACCGCACCACACTCGTGTGCACCAGGGAAGCCTGTGAGGTGTGGTACCCTGCCCAGCCCTGGCTCCAAGGAAGGGTACGGCGCTGGGCTGGGCTGGGCTGGGCGAGGCACCTCCGCCGCTACCTCGCCCCCTCCACCCGGGTCACCACGGCTGGGTGCCGCCACATGAGCACGGCAGAGCACGGCAGGGCCCCCCCGCCTCCGCCGGGGCCACAGCCGGTCTGTCCCCGCCGGCCGGAACACCGTGTCCCGCGGACCGCATTCCCCACGGAGCCCCCACCGCCGAGCTCCGCTACCCGCGCCCCCGCCATGGCGGCGGAGGCTCCTCCCGGCATGCCCGGCATTTCCCGGCCGCGCTGCCTGGAGACGGCCGCCGGGGCGGGGCGGGGAGGAGCGGGGCGGGAAGGGGAGGATGCTGCGGCCGCCGCGGGGCGAGGCGGCGGTGGCGGCGGCACTCGGCGGCACGGAGGATGCGGCGGCGGTGGTGG